>JAMPIV010020376.1:0-260000 GCA_024509875.1 Oreohelix idahoensis
CAATTACTCCCATACTCTCAGGGAGCATTTTAAAGGGGAAAAGGTTTGGTTTATAGACGGGTGGGGAATAAGAGGCAGTTAGTTGTCCCACTCCCATATCGCATCCGCCTGATGCAGGAAATGCTTCCACCCGCCCACCCCCTTAAAGGTTCTTTTGCCCCAGTAAATACAGTTCTCCTTGAAAACTCTTCTGGCCCGATGTGCGTGATTGATCTGTTCGCCATAACCCGGACAACTGTAGGAAAAAACTACCATGAAAGAGTTTGAGCAGATAATTTCCAACACACAACATTGGATAACTCGTACCTCAACTCGACATTATCCGTTGTAATAAAGCAGAAGCTTACTGACAAAGCGCAATGTGCAGGTACACATTACCTCTGGAGCACGTATATCTGCCAGTCACCATAGTCAGATCAAGAAACCCATTTGCTTCAGCTATGAACTTTCCACAAAAGAGGAGATAGTGATTATTTATCGACGGACGATTACGGGGGTTCAACTTGTAGTTGACAATCTCCGTCCTTACCAGACCAACTCCGTTATGAAAGCGGGCTTATCATTTTCACATCAGAGAAGTAAACCGCCCCAAATTTTTTTAGACATTCTTCACAAATCTCTTAGGAGAGGGGATTATGTCATAGGATGGCTCGGGGCGGGAACTCCTTCTCGATCTCTCGTTTACTCCCCCCGCAGTTTTTTTTTCAGTAGTACTCATTTTAAATTGTGTTGTACTGTACTATGCGTTGCTTCTTTCCATGGTGAGCACTTTGTTCTTTCGCTATAATTATGTCTAGCAGATATTTGATTACATTGTCAAAACATATTGACACTCATATTATTGGTGATAATACATCTCATTTTTGCTAGGACGCGGCACCAGCATTTGCATGAGGATTAGCGCAGGTAAAAACCCATATGAGCCCATGCTAAGTTTTCGCCATCTAGTATACTTGCACCGCGGATATTGGAGCGGGAACAATGGATACGAGATGACATAATCGTTTCCTGTTCGACTTTCACGAAGACATTTACTTTTCAAACATGTGAAAGTAATAAGTTGTTACATCTGGACTAACTTAGATTGTTGTAAGAGTCTACAAGTGTGTTGGATGACATTTACGCCAACAAAGCAAATCAGCCGATGTTTTAATTACCAGCATTATGGGAGAGGTGTGATCCTCTGCAGTTGCGCACATTGGCTCCTATTGTCGGAAATAATTTCAGAATTTAACCACACGACATTGCATATTTGAAATCGTTTGGCGCTTTCTTAGCGATCGCAAACAAAACTTAAGCAGGGGAGTACAGGCAATATACTAGAACTGAAAACTTTTTGCAAATCTTTTTAAGGACACTGTGAGAAATCGCTTGCCAGGGACGTAAACTGCACCAGGACCTTGCCGCAGGTTAGATTAACAGAATTCCACTGCCCTATCACGACCGGACTTTTGTTGGGAGCATCTAGAATGATGATTTCATGAACCCACCATCGGTCAAGGGGCTGAATACTGCTTTTTGTTAGTTTCTTACTAGAGAGCTAAAAGGTAGGTAGTCCCAGTTCCATATGGAGCAGGGAGAGTAAGATGAAAGAATGATTGTCATCTAAGTATATAAAGAAAAAATATTCGCAATTTATATTTGTGAACACTTTTCATCAGTCGAGATGTAAATGGTAAACATATTCTATCTGTTAGATTAAGCTTTTCATTTAAAAGGTAAATAAATATCATTCATCATCATCTGTTGCCATCTCCACAACGAAGGTTGGCTGTAATGGATCTCCAACGTCTTCTGTCTCTTGTCTTGGTGGTACCACTCCCTCTTGGATAGGACTACATTTCCTGTCCATCTCCTTGAATGTTTATCCCTTCCCACTAATAGCCGCTGTTCTTCCCCCTATGCTCATTTGCCTTCAACTCTCTTTACTCGCGTTATGGGTCTTCTATGCAAGGTGTTATAGCACTTTTTAAATCGTGGTCAACAGTATTCTAGCTGCCGAACTTTGACCTCCCTCATTAGTTCTCTTTTCATACCTAGATTTTCTAGGGACCTCCTTATTTGTTTCATCTTACTGTTCATGCGATACGCCCCATTCTTCTATATTATCCACATTTCAAGAGCCTCAATTCTTTCTTCCAACTGCTTATTCATCGTCCATGTTTCTGCACCATACAGAAATGCAGAATATATATAACACTTTATGATTCTCAGTGTTTTTAATTTGTGAGGGATAAACTGTTTTGGATGTCAGTAATTATGTCTTCATGTTGTTGAATGTAGCTTTGGCCATTCCTATTCTCTTCTTGATTTCTGTTTCAACATCTGTCATTCTTCTGTTATTATATGACCGAGATATACAGTAGCGTGTTTTGGACTTTGTTTCCCAGTGATTTGTCCCATTGTACGCTATATTCTTTAATTGTGGGGTCTTATACTCGTTGCTGTTGTGCATAATTATCACCTCCGCCCCTCGTTTTGTTGTTCTAAGATTATTTAATGTCGCGAGGGTCCATAGTTCGCTGACCTTGACTTACTGTTTCGTTGACCCTTGCTTTAGACTGTGTTCTGTTGTAACTCCTGTTCGCTTGTCAGCTAACACAATCGCGGTTATTCATTCTGCATATATTAGGTTGTTTATCGCTGACAAACCGTCCACTGATTGTTTCACTAGTTCTTGAGGTACTTCCTTGTTCTCATGTGTATGATTGAAAATTTTGTCGTGTGTTGTATAATTTAAATAGGCAGGGGGGACAGCACACAACCTTGTCTGACAACCGCTGTTTATGTTTGATTGCATATGGTGATAATTCCTTCCAGATCTACACTGTCCGGCAGTGCCTGCTCCCCCCCCCAATATAAAGGTTATTGACCGCTATTATTATTCATCTCGGTTCCATCAATCCTATGTGTTCGGAGTTGCATTTTGAATTTATGTTTTCTCGGTTGGATGGACTCTGTCTAAAAGCACTTCTTTATAGTCAATGAAGCACATATACATATTTTTTTGGGATCCTCTCGCTTCCTTATTTTTCTGCTTGAATTCATTTTCTTATGGCATAAGTAACGTATTGCCTCTCTTGCTTCGTTCCATCTGTTGTTCCACGTCTAAAACGCCAAAAACTGTTCTTCTGGATTTCGCTGTATACTTTACTTGGTTGCGTCACCTGTAATGATTTTGAGCAAGTATTTTAATTGCCATGACTCATCAGGCTGATTGTTCTGAAGTCCTGAACATTTCTGTGTGCACCATTTGGTTTTTTGGGCAATGTTATAAAAGACATCCGTCCTTCATGTCGTGTGGTATATATCCATGTATTGTATAAATCAGTTTGCAGTAGATAAGTGAATTGTTTATATACCAAAGCTCTAACTGGGCTTCTATTATTTTCAATTTTTTATGTTTTTCCATGCCTGCTGTTTTTCCTTTTTGTATTTCATATGTATTTGCATTCTCTACTTCTGATCTGAGAATATTTGGGCCATCATCAGAATCTGTTGTCCTCGAAATAATTTCCTTTTACGGTAATTCTGCCCGTCTGTTGGCTTTTGTCTATCTCTAGCAAGTAAGATGAACACCATTTTTGTTTTTGGTTCAGCCTCCTCCTTGGGAAAACTGCAGACATCTATTTGGTTAATTTCTTTATTTCTACATTGGCATAATCTCTTGTCATGGTGCTTAGCTTCAAATTCTTTCTTATTTCCGCTGCCATTTTGTTTCATATCCACCGTTCTTTTTTTGCTTGTGTACAAATAGTACGCATGTCATGTGTCTATTATTTTTATATTCTGGAGTGCTTTTTGCTCTCTTTCTTTCTTTTTACCATATTATTCTAAGCCTTGGTCATATCTGTACATCCAATTATTTGATTTTTTTCTTGAGGAACCAATTTTAGGTAAATTTGGCATTTGCTTGTTTGTTTCTTGCTTGTTTTTAAGCATTCCCATTTTTGTGGCCCCCCCGCTCACTTTTTTCTTTTGGGCGTGTCTGCCTCTGTAATGCTCCATGTTTTTTGTCCGTAAACTGTTCATATTTATTTTTTACGTTGGACTAAGATATGGTCTGTTTTATATCTGGTTGTATCAAGTGCTGATATTTATATCTAGTGTTCCATCATTTCTCCTGTAATTCATGTTATTTTCGGCATTTATATTTACTTTGTTGGAACGTCTGGATTGGGATCTGAATTTATCTGTCGGTTGACAGGATTGGCCACCTTGTGAATTTGTGACATCTGTTCTGTAACATCTTAATTCTATGCCCCTTATCATGATAAAGTACGATGTGTTTTCGGTTTTGTTACAATCTCAGGGGCTTTTATCCATGTGTTATAACCTTTACCTTGGGCTGGTGTTTACCATCAATAAAGGCCTGTTACATTTGGACCAGCTGGTTTTTCTTCACCCAGAAACTGGATTAAGTCTGTCTGCCTCTAGCATTTTCTTGTACCTAATCCATTCTGTCCTCATCTATCTTGCTTGTTATGTTTCACTTTTCCTACGTTTGCATTTTGTTAGTAAAATCTCGTGTGATCAATCGTCTTAATTCACCAGCAGACGTTTCACAATTTGGCTTACCGAAAAGTCACGGCGCCTCTAATCGATTTGCACGCGGTTTTGTCTCTGTAATACCTGCCGATGACGGGCATTACAGAAAAGGACCCCACCTTTTTCTCGAATCCCGCGTCTCTGGTCATATATTAACTCGGTTTGGATTTGGCTGGACCACGCTCCTATATACCACAACGCCATGTGACTGCGTTGCATAAGGTAGTTTAAAATTTAAAAGGGGAAAAAATTAAGGTTAACGTCGATAAGGTAGTTTTAAATAATAAAAGGGAAAAAAAATTAAGGTTAACTCCGATATTTTTTTCTTTTGAAAATGCGGCCGTAGACGTTCTGAATGGAAAGGAGGAAAAGTTTTTTAATTGAAAGCATTTAGGAAACTATCACGATAATAGGTAATTACGAAAGACATAAAAGAATAAAATATTACTGATGTTAATAGATAACAGCAGGATTAATAAGTATGTTTTGGAGTATTGAAAAACTATTATGTATTATTGAAGTTGGACTGAAGTCAGATAGACAGATCTCGTTTTCGTAGGTAGGTGGGGTAAAAGTGGAAGGAGTCCTTAATTTTGAACTTTTTGAGGTCAAGTTTTATTTGAAAATGAAAACGATTTTCACTAAAACAGTCCTATGATTGGCGGTAGTGTAAACTAGACTAAACCGTGTTGTTTTAAAGCCAAGCAGTAGTTGGAGTATTAGGGCGGCCAATATGATCGCTTAAATTTTTCTTACACTTAAAGAAGTTGTTTTGTTATAGGACAAGGCCAGTGTTTCTGTCTTGTTTGCTTATCCTGCACAGTCAGCGATCTGGGATTTGTTTTCCATATTATGCCCTATTTTGCGTGTTATGAAATTTTTCTTTGATTGACGGTAAATAATGAAAACCTTTATATCAACATTTATTATTGTCCTTTTGTTTCATGTATGCATTATTCGACTCTGTATGAACCTAAATGGGGAAAACATTTTTCTGGAGGGAAGCTACATCAAAACTCTGTGTTGGTTCACAAGCGTTGTTAGAAAACAGTATTAACCTGGTATAGAAAAGCCACAGGCAGGGCTTTCTTGCCATATGGGGAGATACAAGGAAAATTATATATTTAGGATGAATAAGAAAATGTTGTGTTATCCTTGACATAAGACCAGGAAGATCACTGGCCGTCTTCTTCAGCAAGTCACCGTGATTGTACTTGACTTGATAGTATTAATGTAAAATGTTTCCCTTTATCAAGGAAAATGTCAAACGGTGGTTTTGAAAGTTATTTATCCACGAAGGCATCAGGAACGGTACCAACACCAAATTGAGAGAACGTTAACTAATTGTTTTAGTTTTACCATACTGATGTCTGATGATAATATGCCATGTTTGAATAATGAAAGAGAGAGATTAATTAGATGCTGAGTGGGACACATTTTGTATTGTTCAGAGTTTCATCTACGAGTGAAAGTGAGCCCAGGTGACCTAAACTAGCATGTCCTTAAAGTTATGCCAGTGAGGCCCTAAATTTCGTGAGTGCCTTCACAGTGATTTCACCTATAGAAGCAGAAGCGTGTCTTTGGCATTGGATGACTAGCGTTTTATATAATACTTTTCTAACCAGCCTGGTTCCAGATACCTTCCCCCAGATAAGACTTGTTCGGGGATATTGTATCACAAAACACTCCACGTCTATCAGTTTTCCCAATAGATAGTTGTAATCTGACATGAGGAACTAAAAACGTTCAAATAAACATGTTAACCTTTTCCCAGGAGCAAGGAAATACTTGACATTTTCCCAGCTTGGAAACATATAAAGTAATTGTGGGATAACACCGATCAATGTCAGTTGTAAAAATAATTAGTTTGTAATAATTTCATGATCATGTTGAGCTGATTATTCCTGTGTCAGAAGCATACTAGATACAGGAAATAAATTATAAAAAAATAAGTTACCTTCCAAATTTACTCAGTGTCTTGTTTAGTCTATTGTTTTATTAGTAATATGGTGTTGTTGTTGTTCTTGTTCAATAATTTCATCACAGTTGATTTACCTTGACTCTTGTTAGACAAACATACACACCCAATACATTTCTGTAGGGGAAGTTATTTAATCGGGTTGAGTCGTGGTGGAAGCAGACAAGTACACTGTAAACCCTTATTTGTATTTAAAAAAACCTCAGGGGATTGCATAGCTGACCTCAATACAGATTACCATTAATATATTATTGAAACCAATAATAAAAACTAATTCACCTACAGCATTTATATTCACCATTTAGTCTATCATATATTCACATCTGTCTATAATTTTTTACTGGTTTAAGTGTGTGTTGTAGCTCTTCTTAGTATTCTTCTATTTCTTCCTTGCTATGATCTTTAGTTGGTGCATAAGTTTGTAAGATTGATATGTCGAATGGATTTGCTCTCATCTTTAGTAACAGGATTCTGTCATTGTGTGTCCAGTATCCACATACGTATTTTTCTAACTCCTTCGTTATCAACATTCCTACTCCTCTTTCATGTTTTTCTCCTCCTGAGTGTATAAGCATCTATTGGTCTCTTTTTATGTAACCTGTATCCAATAGTCTTGCCTCTGCAACTCCCAGTATATCAAGTTTCATGCCTATTGCCTCTAATATTAGATTGTCTAGCTTTCCTTCTCCGTTTAGAGTTCTAACGTTCCATGTTCCCATTTTTAGGCTTTGTGACAGACGAACTCAGCTGACCCTGAATTGTTGTATGATATGGTACGACCCTTTGTAACGACCCCTTCGGATAACATCAGTGCCTCCGAATGTTATGGTAACTTTTCGTCAAACGGGATTTTTTTTCCCACCGGGACTCATTAGCATGCAACCTTTCCACGCAGATTGTCAACACGTTTGATGATTAATATGTGGGACAGTTTATCTACCGTATATTCTGGTCGACGCATTGATTTAAGGAGAGGTTAAATCACGCCCACGGATATCTCTTGAGCAATCATATGCAGTTATTTTCATTAACTTGGCCCAGTGGGGGTGGTGCCAGAATCAAACAGAAAGTAGCGGCACACGATCAAACAGGCACTGAGGGATCTCAGGAAAGACTAGCGGCGCTATCAAAGGCAGTAGTGGTCCCTGAAACGAGCGACGCAAGTTTCTTGCCGGTACTTCGCATATCGGTGTTAACCACAAACGATCGCAGTGGACGCGAAACAGGAAAGCCGACGCGGACGCATCGACGCGGAGATACGGAAGACCCGGGGCGGCCATCTCGCTTTAGTCTGAGTGGTCAGATCCCCCGAAAGTCTCCTGTGATCTAAAAAGGTGTCAATTCTAACATGTCCCCCCAATCTTGCATTCCAGTTAGATATTATACAGACAAACGAAGAAAGCCATTTTTATCATTCGGTCGACAGGAGATTTAAGATTCACTAGCTATACGTAGAAATAGAAATTTTGCTAGATTTCCATCTGAATTGTTGTGGCTACATTGGGGTGATTTCTTTTTCTGTGCACGGTATAATATATTTGTTAAAGTGATCAGTGGTCTAGTGCTTTCATTTTATTTCACTGGATTTTGGTTTATTTAAATCTATTAAATTAAACTCATCCAAAAGTTCCAGTGGTAAGTTTAATGATATATTCTATTATAATATTCCCAAAAATAATAGATGCTTATAATGTTTAAACTAACTTTTAAAGTCGCGAAGGAATTTAAATAATAAATTTAGTTAAGTGCCTATATATATTGATGTGTATTTTAACCTTTAGACTCATGACGTACTTTACTTAATACCATAATTAAATCACGCTGATGTGTATTTAATTGATCTTAAAGGTAAATTTTTCGCGCGTTAGAATAGTATTTGATTTTTGATGGTGATGATTATGTTGTCATGGGTTTTCTAGCTTTTTCTATAGATTGATTCACCTTTTGCAATCCCAGCAATAATAAAAATCAGTACAGAGGTCTTCCTGGACTCGGGTTCTGAAACTTCCACTGACATATTGATGTATCATTTTTAAATTTAATCTTGTGGCGGTCCGTGCGGCCCTAGCTATCATTAGATTACCTGTAAGATAGCCTACCCAAGAACATTGAAGCTAAACCATCAAATTTAAATTAAAATCTGGAAGATATCTGGAAGATGAATCAGATTGCCTGAGTAGCGATTATTTTTATTTATGCTCTACTGCGAGAGAGTACCTGTTTACATGAACTGTGACTGTGCCTAGTTTTTCCTCACTGGGATGTTAAAACATTACCGGTCGTCGCGATTCATCACAACGCATTGAAGGGAATTTTTCCAAACCAGAGCCGGAAATTAATGAGAACCACTTCATTTTCACCCCGTGTTTGAAACTGTGTCAGTGCCAGTTGCCCATAGACCTCCTTTTTTACAAAGTAATAAAACAAAAGAACTCTTAGGCTTCAAGTCGGCGATAAAGTGGAATATTTGCTATCAAGCTACTCCTCGCTACATCTGGTGCCCCCCCTGGGACATCGAAGTACTAGACATTTTCATATGTCAAGAGTGTAATTTGCTGTTTATATAATTCTATGGATTGTCTGATGCTGCAATCGGTAAGGTGTGTGTGGTGTATAAGAGTTTGAGCCCTCAAACAAAGCGTGCATGAATGGACAGGAGATTTTAATTTTTGCAACCATTTGTTAACTTGCCTACGGGTATATACATTTTCTGTATAAAAACCCTGCATTGTGCCTTTAAGTGGAATATTTTGTTAACTCTGTTTAAACCACCCCCCCCCTTCTTTCACTTTTCTTAGTAAAGGGAAGAACAATTGGGAATAACAGGATTTTGGTCTTCCACCAAATACTAATATTGTAAACATCTTTCGGGAGTTATTAAATCCACTGTTGGGTTACATTACTTATTCCTGATAATTTTCTATTCATTTGGACTGGGTTTATCTTGTCTTTTAAGCTGGAATGGCTTAGTCGATACAAATCTCTCTTCACCCCCCCCCCACCTTGTTAGTTGTATTTTCTGGACTTATGATATTTTTTCTTGTAAATAATGATATAATAGTTGTGATTGATTTTATTCTGTAATAAACAGCCATAAACTGTATGTAGTATATGTGTAGGAATACCAAAAGCCACCAAATTTCCCATATACTGTTTAACTGTAGTCGTTGTGTATTCACGTGCGTCTGTGTGTTTGATGCACCCAAATCGGTTTTGCTTATCGTAGAGCGCAGGTTGGAATGCTGATGTTAGTGTCTGGGAAACTGGCATAATATATTTGTTTGACCCAGGACAGTTTGAGGAGGAAGATTGATAAGGACCGATTGCTCGTAAATAGTCTAGTCCCTTACTGGTCCCTTTTTATTTTTTACCCCAGCAACTCTGGGAAGCCCAACAGTATTCTACTTTCTAATACCCCTTTCACTTACTCACTGAGCCTTCCACCATTCACCCCCCCCCCCCCCCCCCCCCCCCCCCCCCCCCCCCCCCCCCTTTCTTTCACTCTAAAAGGGGACCACTTTTTCTATAGAACTCTTTCTTTCAAAATAAATTTACGACAGGCTTCTCAATACTAGTTTTTAGGGTAGTCTTCTCAAAATGTCCCTTTCAACAGAATTTGAGGACCACTCGTCAAATATTTATTTCCTTACTCATTAGAGGAGTTGCTCTTCCCCCGTTAATTTGCTACAGTTAGATTCCTCCCAGGGGAATGAGAGTTCTCAATATATCGGTTCTTATCTTTGTGGTTGCTGATTTCAGGATTGTATGTAATTTCAAGCAGAATATACATCAAGTTGTTGCACAACGAAGAACGGACATGGGGGGGGGCGGGGGGGATTGTGCACTTCAGATAAAGCGCTTGGAAGGGGGGAGAGCTTGTAATAACTGTGGAGACAGTTGGAACATGTAACTGTGAATGTTTTTAGCTATGTTGCTGACAAAAAGAAATGGCTGCGGGATTATTTTGGTTGTGTATGGATTTACCATATCTTCAGTGTCTTCTCTGCCAATGGGTTTTGGACTAGCACCTCACCCAATATTTATTTAGGGAAAATGATTTACGTATACCTGAGTGTCAAGCATCGTTTGATTTTATTTAATATGGTTTCTTAATTCTCAGGCTTTGTTCTGTCACCGAGGATTTTGGTTTTTAAGGCCATTTATTTTGTGTATGATTTTGATGCTTTGTGATCTGTTCTGTTTATGGGGTTTTGTTGGCACCTAGTTTTTTCCCCTAAATTTACAGTAAAACTCTAAGCTGTGGATCATTCCGTTTCTTTTCTTGATTCTGCACGTGTACTTGTTACTATCTGCAAATGTAACTGATTGTTCTTTTGTGGAGTCACTAATGGTGTACTAAAACCTTAACTCCAAACTAAGAGAGAGGGGGCTGTAAGTGGTGGCAGTAGTTGCGTTTCATAGTCAATTCTGTTGTTGGAGGGCGGAGTCAGTATCTGTTCGTTGTCTCATGATAAAATCTTTGTCCCTCTATCCACAACCAACACCATTCCTCTCATTTATCTTCTCGGTCCGCACTCAGACTTTTGTCTTGACTCAGATGTCACACATACTTTTTTGTAATGTCTCAGGCAGTCTTGAAAAACCACTCATGAACCAAATCCCTGGAAGTGTGTAGGACGATTTCAAAGTTGTCAACTCAATGAGGGTTGTAATTAGACTCATCAGTACCATGCTATTGGTTACATATGGACTCAACCTTCACATATGTATTACGATTGCATGGAGTTATAGCTGGTGGTCTTATAATGGATTGGACTTTCCTGTTAAGCCTGTTTAATTGATGTATAGATGTACTTTCTGGTTAAATATCACATCCAGATATTCATTATGAAACAGTATGGAATCACTGTTTTATAATCTTGACTTAAAGAAAAAAATTAAGATTACAATATAAATAAAAAATTTTCAAGTCAGTTCTGACATACTTCAAAATGTCGTCATTTCTTCTGACTGCATAAATCTGGATCACCAACTCGATTGGTATTCTTAGACATTAACTCCGTAATGATGCCCAAACAGTGGTGCTTTATGGATTTGTGGAAAACACACGGAAGCTGTATTAATTTTAAAAAAAAAATAATACACACCTCAAGACGTGCTGCTTTCCATTTTGTTTAATAAATTGGACCTGTACTGCTTGTCTAATATTTCTTCTGAATAAAACATTTAATTTTTGGTGGCCATGGCCATGTAGTTTGCAGCGGGGGTCTTTAATGACAGGAAAGGTTATCCTCAGGCGTATGTCGTAGAGGGCAATTAATGTGAGGTTGAGACATAAGGTTGTGTCAAACCTCTTTTTGTTACAACTAATTACTAGTGAGGAAATCCACTGCTATAAAGGAGTATGCGAATGCTTGATGCTGGCATTTCCGGCAAGGTCGGAGTACAAGCTGCAGAGTTGGCTCTAGCTACCACTGGTAGCGACGAGGACAATGATGACGATAAATGAAGATGATATGGGAAATTAATTTGAAGAAAATAAAAAAATTAGGTGTTTAAGCAAAGGAAACTAAAATCAGTTGTGTGGGCTTTTTTATAATAATGTTACAGCTTAAACAGAGGTTAATAAAAGGGAAACTTAACTGAAGCTACACCTGTGAAAGGATTATGTCAACCTAAAATTTCACAACTTTAGTTTGGTTTGGATTGGTTTTGGCTTTTAAGGGCTATCTTCATTGCAAACGAGACTACTCCATCAGTGCTCCGATCTCCTCTCAGATAAAACAAAGGAGGATCCAGCCAGTGACGGGATCTCAGTAGCTCGGCGAGAATCCCCAATGCAATTGTGAGGTGTATTTATAGGATCACACTTCTGTAAATATTTGTGATGGGTAGGGTTACTAATTTTCAAAGTTGTACTCAACTCAAACCAACATCACTTTTTCTCCAACTCACTATCAAGCACAGACTTCCCATAAATTTCACGTCCAACGTTCCCCCGTTAAGTGCTGTAGGATTCTCGCTTTCATAAAAAATTCCGTTTGATGTTTGTATAAAAAAAAAAACGAAAATATAGGAGGGAGTGAAGAGCAATTTGCGCACGTTAATATCTCTTGGTAGTTTGGGAATCGTAAAAAGATTTGGCCAAATGCTGAGATCCGCCCTTATGTGATCTAAAGAGCACTGATGATTGAATTTGTTCAGTGTGGCTTATGAAGATGGTTTTACTTCAACCAAACCAAATAAAGAGTAGCATAAGGCCGCTGCCATGGCAAAAAATTAAAAATTAGGTAGCCTACCATCACAAAAATAATTACAGAATGTTTATTCCTGTATATACACAATGGGATTTTCGCCCGGTGATTACGGAGTTCGTGCAATATGCCGAGCTCCTTCCTTGTGTGATGTAAGGGAGGAGATCGGAGCACTGATGGAGTTGTCCTAGTGCAATGAAGGAAAAAAAAATATGCAGTCGCCTTCCCGTGTGATTTTGTCTATTTGTCTCCCATGTTAATTCCATAACAGGTACTGCTTTGTGATTGTCATAGAGGTTTGATGTTTTACTAACACTATAGGTATCCTGGACAATAGATTCTATCAGAGGATTACCAGGATAGGGACGTTAAGAGACTGGTATTATTATAAGTTTAAATTACCACCTTCTATGAAAGTGCAAGGGTTGTTATAGACATCTAAGTGGGGTTCAAGCTATGGTAAGTTCTCTGTGATGATGATGATGACTGTTGTACTCTGAGTCCCTAATCTGCACCTCTTCAAAGATCCCAATTTGTTTTATGGATAAAGTGTGTTATTTAATAATGTGTGGCAAACTTCATTTACGGTTAATTTTAGTTAATATCAATTGTAGTTTAATGTTCAGAGGGTGGATTCTTTGAACGCTAGATAGTAAATTTACCTGTAAGCAAAACAGGTTAGCTGTAAAAAGTTCATGTTACAGCGACTTCTGAGATTACTGAAGGTTCATCTATTTTTTTGTGTAAGTTGTTCTTTCCTTAAAATGTTATTGTGCAATAATGTATTAGTTTTTATTATTGCTGGTTAGTACATCTATAGTTCCAGTTGTGGTGAACTTATTATTCACTGTGATATTACACTGAGGTTGTGGATGATAATTGCGGGGGTATATTTTGTGGATAACTGTTAGATTGTATGTTTCTTGGCTATTTGGGAGGCTGGGCTGGCAGGGTTTTATTTATCTATGTGTTATGGGATTCTAAGATTTGGATTATTTATTTGGAGTTTCGGTTATGAGGTTTGATAAAATGGTGACATTAGGCCTTTATAATTGATTTGCTTTCAATGTTGCTGCTGCCTCTGATAGTTACTGTCGAGGATAGGACTGTCAAGCTTTGCTGGATCTCTCTGGCTGAGTTATGAGGGGATCTTTTTGCTACTGGTTAAAGGGAACTTACTTGATTTACAGACCACACAATTTAGGCTCAAGAGTTATTGACAGATCATAGAGTGATTTATTTCGTGTTCCATAACCTGGGATAGATATTATGGATATGATTTATTATTAATTATTTGTAGGATTATTAAGTGGTAAAAGATATTATGTAGTGGAATCATGGTTAAGCATGGTTATTAATATGACCCATGCAATAGTATTGTGCTATATTATAGTAGGGTATGATAGACCCTTGGTTAATTTATTGTGAGTTAGCCTAGAATTCCAGCTTCTGCATGTTGAATAACTTTTGCACTGTCTTGTATGCAGGGGTAATGTCAGGGTCGTCGAACGATTGGCTACACGTACAATAATTTGCTCTGTATTGTTCACCACTAAAGAGGGGAGGTGTTGAGGGGGTAGGGTTATGGTAAGGACTAGGTACTTAATTGATGCATTGCAGTTGACAAGTTTGTACTATTATTAGATGGTACAGTGTGCTATGTTGAAGCCTAAGTATCTGCTGGAAGGAGCTTCTGTTCAATGGGGATATGAACCTTTTTATTTTTTAGGATCTTTGCATAAGTGGATCTAGGAAATAAATAGGGATTTAAAAATAAATTTGTTTCTCGGTGTAGTGTGGTCGTTAACTGGGGTGTTAGCCACATCTTTGACAATACCATGATACACATTGTTGTACGCTTTCATGGGTTAGTTATGTCGTTATTTTAACTACATACAATTCATAGTTGGTATCATTGATATGTGACTACACATCGGGTTAATAAATGTTTGATTTTTTATATATGAAATTCGTAACGTAACATAGTATGGCTAGATAGGCACTTATTAATAGGTTTATCTTCGTGTATGCAGGAAGGTAACATTATCTATTCTCTACTTCAAGTAAATATTTTCACACACACACAAGCTGAAGGGCCGTCAAATGTTCTTTGAACTGCCTCTCAGTTCATAAAGGCAATAGGACTTGGTCTTTCAATGTAAGCTCGGAGCGAGGATTTTTGAATTGAATGGCCCAGACCGTAGATGATAAGTTGGATTAACGTTGGATTTTTTTTTCCCGTTAATGATATCCACCAAAAGATAGATATAAGTGGATGGAAGCAGACATCATCATCATCATCAGTTGATAAGATCTCTATGGTGTTGTTTGCTCCACTGTAGTGTATGGAATGTCAACTTGACCTACGCAGTGGTGTGTAGACATGGATTGAGTGTATAATGTGCGATTGATAATAAAGGTTCGTGGTGTTGACAAAAAAGATTCTTTTCTCACACTCATGTATGGCTGGAAGTCATCGACACCAACGACTGTGTACCTTTTCTAAAGTTTAATTGGACGTACAACACTGACTCGCACAGATGAGTGGACAAACTAAACGGGTTGCCAATAATACATTCATTAGTACAGTGGATATAAATGGTATTTGCAATGTTTGGACATGGTGGGCACTCATGTAGATAAGTTTAATGGACGTGTCCCAAGTAGCCAAGGCGCCTCAGTATCTAGCCCATACATATATCATCTGACTTCACTGAATGAGCACGTAAGCTTAGAAACAAATAATTTCAGATGGCTTATAAAACCTTATCTCGTCGAGCGGACGATTCTTCAACATAATGTTTCAGCACATATTTTTCCAATATAATAATTATGGAACCGCTAGCAAACGGGTTCTCATGTGTAGGCCTGGGATCTCGGGAAGTGAACATGCGATAATACGGGAATCCCTTTTTCTCTTCTTTTAAAGTCACTACATGTTTTGGTTCCAAGATTGCTTCACTCCGGGAGGCTGTCACACTCACGTTTTGGATACCAGATAATGTATTCTGTCCTAAATTTAGTCAATTAATAAAACATTTCATATGCTATGTAGATTTGATCATGAAACAATTGGATCTGCAAATCAACAGGATATAGTGCTGCTAGGAACCGAAGTCGTTTTGCATCGAGTCAAATATATTCTCTTAAACATGCAAATAGTAAACTATCGAAACTGGTGGCTTCGAGCGAGAGGTTAATAAGAGTATTCTTTGATTACCATGGTAGTAGGAACTATGGAAACTGCCATTCCTTGGCCATTACGACTATACACTGGGGTAAAGCATAAACGATAGGTTTTAGACGAATATCTCCTTCCACAAATTACTGAAGATCACTTTTTTCCCCGGCGACAGGGCCGACATGGAAAACACACAGTCCCTATCAGGACGAAGCCAAATCACACCACACTCTAGCGACACATCCGCCGAATAGCCTTCGACCTCTCTAGAGACAACAGAACATATAGTACGACTTAGATATGTAAAGATATACAGATATAAGACAGACTCGTCCTACTCAGACAAACAATACACATAAATTCAGGCCATAGATATTCTGAAGCAAGAACAATCTATTATTACCCAAACAACGATAAATCGCAGTAAAATGGATCTTACTTGGATATGAAAAAATATCACTAAAATCAAATTTTACTAAAATCAATATAATTTTATTATGAGGGAATCTTTATACTTATGTGTTAAGCAATATCAGCGCTATAATGCGAGATATCCCTTTCATTTTAATTATCTTTAGTTGTTTAGAAATAAAATATCTACTTTCGTTCAAAAACACAAAAGAGGCATTGTTACCAAGTAAAACATTTCTTTATCCTTACGCCAAAAAAAAATAAGCACTGTGATTGGTTGTTAAATTTGTACTATGCTCTTAGATAAATTTTGGTGGGCGGTAACTTTTGACTTGGTTCCTAGACAAATTCAAATACACTAGATAGATTTTTGGCGGTAAATTTGACTGGGTTCTTAGACTGCTTCAAATACTATAGTTATTTATAGATTTAAAAATATGATAGCGGGTTTATGAGCGGGGAAATTTGAGCGTGGTGCCATACAGATTCAAAAGTTTTACGACAGTGATACTATCATTGGTTTTCCTCGATTTATGTTTTATCCAACCCAGTATTCTCCTCATCTCTTCCTTCGTCCGTGGGTATTAGTCTAGTTTTTTTAATATTTAATTTTTGGTCCATGCACAGGAAAACTGGTGTTTGTCTTATGTATGGGATAAAAAGACTTAACAACCTTACTGTAGAAAGTAATAGAAGACAGAGTTGAAGACAAACGCGCAAAAGTAAGACAGCGCTAGAAGTGGGAAGGTAACATCAAGAGATGAATATTGTTATTGTTAATCAGAATCGACATCACTTGCACTCCGGGCAAACACGTCGATGTTCAGTCTCCATCACCAAATGTCGAAGCGTATGAATGCTAATTGTACATATAGCACGATGGTTGTACATACGACGGATGCATCCTCTCTCACGTCCATTTCTGCAAGTCCCACGTTTGATGCCAAACTCCAACAGCCGCAGCCTTGTTGATTCATCCATTGCAGTGTCATTATCCAGCAGGCGATTATTAATAGCCTTTAGTATCTCTCCCTTATCCATGTCCAGTGTCCACACTAAGGGTGCTCTCGTGGCAAGTCTGTCAGCTCTCTCCTTGCCACGTACCACTGCATGACCAGGGACAGTAGATCCACACCAATTCTTCAAGACGAGGATTCTATTGATGTTTTCCATTCCTACCGCAGCCATCCGTTCTGAACTTTCCGAAACACGGCCTGAGAGTCTGACAATATAACTGCCCTGGTTGATGGAGTTTCAGACAGCCACCTCAGTGCTGCAGTAACTGCCTCTATCTCCATTCTCATGCTGGAGGTTGTTGTCATGTAGGCTTCACTCTGTTCAGCGGCGACCCTACCCTTTATTCTCGCAGAGAAGCCACATCCTGATTTCTCACCATGCACTACATACCCATCAGTGTACACAATGGCGTCATTATCCCCTTGCATGATCACTTATCATCTGATTAATCTCCAATTCTGCTTTTAAATTGCCCCAAAATCTGCACTCTCTGCCAAGGCTGGTAGTTTATCCAGTTCTCCCCTGACTTACTCCACTCTTTCCCTGTGGATACATTTTCAACCCTCGTCACCTGACCAATCGTAGCTTCTACCTGTGCCACCCATGACACCCCCCTCTTGATTCTTGCTACTTTGATGTCAGCTACATTTCTCATGTAGGGAGTGTCTTTTGTCGGAGGTTACCCGCATATATGCTTTTGCCTGGGCCATCGCATATCTGGATATAATCGACAGCAATCCGAGCATGTATCTCATTGTCACAATGGGGGTATTGTCGTAAATTTGGATACGTATTTAAGATAGATTCTGGTCCCGTCTGAATAGAACTGAAAAAGTGGTAACTCAGTGAGAGATAAGGTAAAGAAATAGATTTCACGAGTGAATAGTTTAAAGGTAGAATCTATCCCTGGATTGAGAAGATACTCTAGTCCAGCCTATCTTTACGACTGTAATTTGTTATCAGACAATTCTACTTTCAGTACATATTAACATATACTATTAACCACTCACATACATACACACAGTTAAGTGACGACAAACAGACGCACAAACGTGAAACTATAGTAAATGGAGTATGGATAATGGGCTGAGCTGACCAACACCAGTAATTAAGTTTTGTTAAAGTTTATTATCATATCAAAACTCTTCACAAAATCCAACATATATCAATAAAAAAAGAAAACATAGGTTACAGAATTTGAAAAATAAACCCATAAGTGCAATCCCCTCTGTTGAGACAAGATCCCGCAAGAAAGCTAATAACCCCAAAAGGTCAAAAGATTTGCGCTATGATATAGAAAGTAGACGATAACGTAGAGAACAGAGCTCCTAGTTAATCTATCCCTGTAAAAAAAAACAGTATTTGCGAACAAATCAAGAAGTGCTTACAATGAGTATACAAATAGACTTATTCACTCCTCTGATTCATACTCCTGTCAATCTGTGGCCACATTCAATCTCGCTTACCTACTAGTTGTTTAACAACATCTTGAACATATCTCCATGATACATGTAACAAACTCCAGTGTTGTGTTTCGCCGAAGTGAGCCCCAGTTCCTCCACGAATAATTAATCCTCCTAATTGGGGAACGCTTACTTTGGTGGTGATAATTGGATATGTTAATGTCACGTCAATTAGTTCAGGTAGCAAAATAATTACCAAGATCTAGTGTTCACAGTGTACAGCAGTTAGCACTTCCAATAGTTAAAGAGAATGTCTAGTTGTTAAATCTTTCTGGATAAATCCTCGCCACAACACAGTGGTCAGTAGTCGGGATAATGTTATTATGTTTTGATATTTCGCCACAGCGGGCTGAATATAATGAAAATGAAAAAAAAATCTGGGTAGCTATAGGTCCAGTTATCGTTATTCTTATTGTTCATATGTTCGTACTCTCTCTCTCTCTCTCTCTCTCTCTCTCTCTCTCTCTCTCTGGATGAAACAAGACGAGACCGAACAGGTCAACCTCGAAGACCCGATATTACTTAAGAATGTTTTTGGTACTGTTTGATTTAGACTTAGGCCGCTGGTAGGCTGGTTTGTGATCAGTACTAGATTTAGGAAGAAATATAAACATTTAACCATAATATCAGTATTCTATCCTAACATGCGTAAAGGTAAGATCTCGTATCCACTCTGTTATAAAATTAGATTAGAAACCACAAGTGTCTAGCTTATCTTATTGTTTTTAACACGTGAAATAAGCGCTAGTCATTTATAAAATTACACATGATGAATTAGAAATAAATATATATTCCGTCAGTAGCCAGTCGCCTAGTGCATTTACTAGTCAATTAAAACATCTCTTTCTGGGTGATAGCGAGTAATTAAACTTACGTTACAGCTGGAGAAATTAGCTATATGTTATTTACTACGCTAGTCAATTAACACAGAAAATCCCAGTGAAATATAATGAAGAACTTTAACACATTAAATCACTTAAAGGCTAGTATATATATTTACCGCAAAACAGAAAAATGAAACTATCTCCACGAAATCTAAGTAATCCACTTTGTACAGAGGCTTTATGATGTCGAGCTAGATATTTCAAAAATTTCCTGAAGCGACTAGATAACTGATTTTAAGGGATGGAGTATTTATACACGAAAAGTGTTGTTTTCGCTAAGATATGACGAAAGTCACGCCTTGGGCGATCAGGGGAAATGAACGGGGTTTTCTTCCGAGATAGAGAGTTTCCTCCTTTCGCTCTGTTCACCGTTGCATCGACAACAAAGGCTTCTGATCTCGGCGATTGTCTCCCTGTATTTTACAATATCACATGGTTCGCTCGAGCTTGTAGGGAACTTCAAAGCGGTTTACTTTCCACGTGTTTTGGGCCCGTGCATTCTGTCAATTGTCGTAATGCTGACGGCTCTGCTTGTATGCGGGCTACAGGTAAACGCACTTGGTTCATCCCCTTGAAAGGAATGACAGTTACAAATCTAGAAAGTCGCTCCTCAGCACATGAAACAAGAAAAAAAGGCGTGGCTAAAATATGATTTAGACAGATATCGAAAAGCATGGGTTCTGCGTTAACAAAACGTGAATACTAATGAGGAAACAAAGGTGGGAAGCAAAGACGGACGAATTCATGTAAGATATTTACAAACATGTCCATACGTTCTGCCCATTGAAAGTGATGTCTAGAAGATCTGCTTTTTGGAAGGTCTGTCCATCTCTTCAAGTCCTATCAGACATCAAGACAAGAGACAGAAGACGTTGGAGAACCATTGCTAAGCCGACCTTCGATTTAAAGATGGCACCCTCATGATGATCAATGGGATACCCGGTTCAAACCAATCGTTAGAGTTATAATTTGGGAATATAGTGTTATATTTGTCTCATTCTTTCCAACAGTTCCACAATGGTGACCTGCCATGCCTGTTCAAAAATTATATTCTGCGCTAGCACCCATTTATAAAATGTCTGAAACCTTCTGGTTATTGTTTTGGTTAGAAATAATGACTACAGCCCTCCCCCCGCTGGTTATTGTTTGGTTGGAATAATGACAACAGCCACTCCAGCTGGTTATTGTTTGTTTGGAATAATTACAACAGCCATCCCTACAGGGTTAGCTGTTTTTGGTTGGAATATGACAACAGCCCTTCCCTGATGATTATCGTTTGGTTGGATTAATGACAACAGCTACTCCTGCTGGTTATTGTTTGGTTGGAATAATGTCACCAGCCATCCCTGCCGCACTTCCGTAAATATCACAAAGAACTAGCAAGTTTTCCAGTATGATAAATTCCTACATATCATATCATCGGAACATGTTTTTCTTTCTCTGGTTAATTAAACTTAAGGGGACTCAGTAATGTCTCATTAGACTATGATATGATTATATTAGAGGCATAATGGTTCCAAGATAATGGTTCCAGTGTGAAACAGACAAGCAAGCATGACTTGCCTTCAGTGATAGAATACATGAGGTAGTTGAAAAGACCACAGAAAAATTAACTGATGAGAGTTTAAAGCATTTAAAAAAAGGCATGATTTAATCGTGATATAAACTATTTGAAAAGCAAAGAAACACGTATAAATCTTAACAAAATTGTTAGCAATAAGTGGAAATAACAAGAATAAGGTTTTCTTATTAGAAAATATGAAAAAAATGTAATATTTTTTTCAACGGTGTTTACACTCCCCCTCCCTTAAGTCAAAATATATTTCCAAGAAACTGGAACGAAGGACAGAAACTATACAGGGTGTCAATTAAAGATTGTGCCCCTTTTAAAAACAAAATTATTCTCGCCCATGCCGATGATGCTTTCTATCACAAAAGTAAGATAATCTCTGCACGTATATTATTTTTAAGCATCCTTACAAAGACTCAATATGTGCATCCTTGGCATACGCACGCGCGGGTATTTCAAGTGAAACTTTCGCAGTTGAGTTGCAACCGTAATTGTTTCATGTCTCTCCACACACTGGTCAAGTAGGTGAAAACAAAAAGAAATAGATACATTTCTTTTATGGTAATGCTTAAAATCTTGCAGAGATTATCTTACTTTTGTGATAGGAAGCATCTTCGTACCACATCAACTGGGCCGAGAATACATTTTTTTGAAAAGGGTACAATCTTTTATGGACACACTGTATACATCCGCTGAAAAAAACACACACTTCAGGCAGATAAGAAGACTTGCCTAGGATATTACTGGCAGGGATTTTAAACATTAGAAAACAATTTAATGTGACAAACATTGGAAAAGTACAGTAAACTTATATTGTAATATAGTAATACTTTCGTAATGTTTTCAGTGGCTCTTGATCACTTCTCCTTTCGTATTTTCCTGGGTTGTTTGGTTGTTAAAATGTGCATCTGTCAAAGCAAACAAAAACTGATAAGCATTAACAAGCCATATAGGTCAATACAATAAAGATAAATTTTGTTCATTAAAAAAACACACAAGAAGCACTGGGATACAATGCTAATGCAATATAGAAGTGCAAGAAAAGATATGACTGAAAAGAATAATGAATTAGAGCAGTGGTTCCCAGACAGTGTGGCGCGCCACACTGGTGTGGCGTGTGAGGATGGCAGGTGTGCCGGAAGATTCAAAGTCCATCAAGGATTTAAAGAGATTGTCAAAAAATTCATGCGCCAAAAATAAATATGAAGGCCATTTTTTTATTTAGTTTGTTACCTGATATAATATGGGAAATATATGTACAGAAACCCATAGAGTTTTCACAGACTTTATTCAATAATATAATTTATTTTGAATCAGATAGATGCAGTTCTCCCCAAGGCATATTGTTGTAAACAGGGATTTTGAGATCAGATAAAAGAAAGGCTTCTTTGTGTTGACGATGAGATGAGTGGTTTGTCTCAAATAAGACCTAACATAAATGAGATTACCCTACAAAAATATGCTCATATATCTCTCACTGAATTGTACATTTTGTGAATGAATCATGCTTTTATATAGCTGTACTGTTTTATACTTTCTGGTTTTTGTACTTTACATGACCATTTTATGAAGTAGGTGTGTTCTTTGTCATGAATAAAGCACTCCTAGGGGTGTGACAAAATAACCTTGAACGTGACATCCACCTGTGCCATCCTGTAATTCATTCTGTGCTCTTCACATTCTTCTTCCCCACCTCTGACAGTATTTGATATTTTCGATTCATTGTTTACACTCCCTTTCCTTAATTCTTGTCTATGTCAGGATTTCGGCGACCATCTTTGCTGATTAGGATAATCAATCACTTTCGTTTGAACCCAAATCGACACCTTGAATCTGTAGAGAGAAAATGTTGTATTTACTAAACCATAACACATCTTCGAAGAGACAGTGTGTAGGAGCAACCAGATTAGTGAGTAAACAATCTTGGGATGACCACAGTAGATTATCTTATCACTGATAACAGTTCTGTCTGACCAGTTAGTTGATAGCGTTGGCTGGACCGGGTAAATGAGATAATCAATTCCCTGGAAGACTTGTAGGCTATAGTTACGATAATTATCCATCTTGAAAGAGATTACCTGTGATAGATTATGAAGTCGTGAGTGTAAACATGATCGATAATAGACGGAAGATAACATACCATATATGGGAGTGACTTGTAAACATCACATTTCTGTGCGTCACGCAGGAATTTTACATGAGACGGTAGTGGGAATATACCCCTACCAAAATATACACAAACTGCATGCTTTTGGTGTGACATTGGAGATGTTAAAATACAGTATTTCTGATTGGAGCCTTGTCATATAATAGCAATCTGGATGCGTGGGCTGAATGTTGCCTTATAATCTAGCGCCTTTTGATTTTACGGTAGTGTAAAATTCAACTCGTCAAAAAGACAACCAGAATAGGGAAAATGATCAAGTTCCACTTTAAAGGACCGGAAAAAAAATGTGTTTAAGCATCTTGTGAATTTACACAACGACAACTCTACCTTTATTAACACGGACAGCCCGGAATCATAGGAACCTGAACACTAAGTCATAATGGGAGTCTATTGTAAAGTAATACCCCCAGACCACGTGTAAGAGGCATTTTAATCGAGTTGCCTCAACTATTCTTCTCAGCCAGAAAATCTGTATTCCCAAAGTATTTGGGGAGAGTTTGTACATTTCATAATTCTATATTTTGCATTATTAACATGTGAAAATTGGTAGTGGATGTTCAAGTCCACACAACGCTGGTAACCTCAGCATATAGAATGATGATTTCACGAACCACCACTGCAAGAACTGGTGACTGCACTTCTTGCGGGTTTCTCATAGAGAACCAAAAGCAGAGGTAGTCCAAAGTTTCCATATCGAGCAGGGAGTGGATGATGATAGAAGTGATGTACATATTTATTATATTAACCTTTTCAAGCCAGTACATATGTAAATGTAAACATGTTCAGTAATAAATGCAATGGGTTGTTTTTTATACTCACTGGGATTAACATTAATGCTCAGAGAGGCTAAATTTCTGAGGCAGATGGGTGGTTGGAATAAAAAAAAGGTAGGGGGGGGGGGCGGGATACCTGATTTAGTATCAGGAAACCCAATACTCAAGAAAGTATTTGTTTCTCTCTTGTTTCATGATACTAGTCGGTGGTACCAATTGGTGGTACTTGCGTGTGGAACAAGTGTGTGGTATAAGTGGCCTTCAGTCAAAGCTAAACACCAACAGCAGACGGGTCTTAACAGACTCTGGACCATCTTCGCAATTACCCCACGATACTAAAAGGGACGTGTTGCTGCCACCAGACTTGACCAGTGACGAGATGAACCAGTCTACAGCCTGCAAGGAACCAGTATCGTCTGGAGCAGAAGCAAAATAACAACTTACTGGCAGCTAAGTATCCATTAAGAGCTGCCAAGTGAACTCTTTTCATTAGAGAAATTTCGAAGAGAACAAACGCACTATCCAGATCATCCCCAGTGATGACATTTTAAAAACTATCTGATTCACCTCACCTTTATTTATTTTACATTGTTAACGATAATTGACTATTAATTTTTGTTACCTGTATATATGCAAATTGATAGTTGATTTTTGTCATTTTGAGTGAACTGCACTAGTATGTCTAAGTCATTTTAAATACTTATAACAGAGCTATTGAAATAACATTTTACTGATTTTTAAATCAGATGGGAGTTCATCAAAACAAGAAAGAAAAATACTTACTCCTCGTAGAAGGCCAGGGAAGATAGAAAGTTTTACACGGCCTGGATATTATCAGCCGTAGTACTTGATTTCTTAAAATTTCTACGAGGCTACCTAAAACTGAAGCACCATTCTTCAATTCACATCTCTGCCAAGAGTAATCTTGAGCGAAAGGTAGGCACTTTTGAAGACCGTCAATGGATACTTTGAAGTTTTGGCCACTAGTGGGCTATCACTTCAGAGCAAATGGAGTTTAAATCCCGTGACAAGGTGTAATTTTTGTGTTCGTTTTTTGAAGGTACATATGAACTCCTTTATTCCGAACCCCATGGATACCGAGCATCGTTCGGATAATCAAATTGCTTTCGGCATAATCTTTGAAATGATTACAACAGTGAGGTATCAGTAGTACTTGCTACTAGCCATAATTTCTAAAAATAATTAAACAATCACAAGAACATACACTATAAAACATATTTACTTGACTGGTAATAATCAATATACCGCCACACTGGCGTAAAGATATAAGATCACCTGAATCATCCACAAAAATCTTTCAATCGGTGTTCTATCATCTGCAGTGCATGTTACTTGTATTAATTTTATTGTGAGTTTCAAGAAAGAGATATGTATTTCAAATCACAAACATTTACACATTAAAAACAATAAACAATTCAAAAACTTACAGGCGCAACTTACGTATACATGTACGTATTACAACAGATGTATATAGCACCAGATTTAGCCCCACTAATTTTAAAATAATGAGCGAATCCTCTTTCTGCGCCTAGATAACTGGAATAGTCTGCTTTATGAGGCTGCTAATATCCCGCATTTCCTTTCAACCATCAGAATCGCCGTGCGTACCGTCCCAGCATCCATCGTCTTCGCTCGTTATCAAGAAAGGACAGCTAGCTTCTTGCTCGTACCAAGCCATCGCTGTTTATAGTGCTATAAAGGCCAACAGTGAATCTCGACGTTTCTATGGGTTTTTTCATTGACGCAATCTGATACTGCCAGTGCAATTCATGTAACTTTCTGCAGTGAGTCCTTCATCATCCGTCTCACTACATGAATTTTGAGTTTTCAATGAACTATGGATGCACAAAAGAACAAAATTAATTTTCTTCGAGTCATTCAAAACTCACTGAAAACCAGATAATTCATTATATCATCAGCTTCTAGCCACTTTTAATGTCGTGCATCATCTCATGTTCCCACATTTCCGAAAATACCATCGGAGACTTCTGCTATGAAACAATAGTTTTCCCACAACTTCATTTATCTAACAATCATCAATTGAAACTGTCACCCACTGCCATAAAAGGGTACGTTTTATATTACGCCTATCCTGTTTGTTTTCTACAAGCAATCCAATTTCCAAGCCTTGTTGAGATTTATCTTTGACTAGGTGGTCCAAGCATGCAGCATTACAAAGGTCAATAGTCAGCAGTCCTTTATGAGATTTAAAGCTCTTTTTTGAAGAAAACGCCACCCACACTTTCCTTCAGCATCTTCAGGCCAACAATCTAAACGGATAGCAGGACATACTTCTCGTGCACATCTTTTTCCAAAGCTTTTGACTATAAACACCCTGCAGAACCACTAGGAGATCATGTCAATCAGTGCTGTTACATTGTGGAAGCAGAAAAATTAGTACTTTAAAATTTCATCAACTGCATTCAATGAGTGGTAACCGTCTCTGGATGAGATGGTGCAATTGTCCCAGTAAAACAATACTATTGGGTTTTCAGTTTTCATTTTCTTTCAGACTTTCAACCACTTTCACATTTTGGGATTAACTGATTTGTATACCAATCAAGAAAATCGGGTTTCACTATTCCATCCAAGCACTCTTCTGTGCTTTGTAGCACAATGGGAGACATGTCACATTCTTTAAACAACGTGTTTTTTTGGCTTTGCCGATCATTAGCACCGGTAAACGATGACTTCCACTGGCATTCGCGGCTACCAAAATTGTTACTCTCTCTTTGCACTTTTTAAACCCAGGGGCAGCTGCTTCGCGCTGAGATGCAAGTGATTTTTGAGGCAATGATTTCCAGTATAAGCCAGTCTTCATCGGCATTATACACATCATCGAGTAAATAACCTTCTTCTCTTCCAAAAAAAGCCAAGAATGATTTTCTTTAAAATGATTTTCGTTAAGCGGCAGTTTGCTTTCGCAAGAATGAAAGATTCCCCTTGAATCTCCAATTCTTTTGTATGCCATGACGAGATTTAAAGCTTCTTAACCACCCCTGGCTAGCTTAAAGTGAATGAGAGAGTTGACCGTCAAGTTGACTGTTGAACTGAAGTGCCGTATTTATTCACTTTCAATAGAGAGCCAGAGAGATAGGTTCCCCTTTTGCTTCATTCTATTGCGCACAAACCATATATACAAAGCTCTCTTCCAATTTTCAAATCTTTCGCATTTCTCATGGTTTTATGTTTCTTTTTTCGACCCATTTTCACTATCCAATTTTCGATGACAAAACTCGTAATAATTTTATCCTATGTTACTTTTGAATAGTCAGAGACGGTAGCTTTTCTCATGTTCTGAAAAGTCCTCGCAAAGAAGACACAGTTTTCACCTTTTCCTAGTCCTCATGATAATTTCTGTTTTCGTTTTCAATTGACACCAAATGAACATAAGCGGTTTCCTTTGACTTATATGCCTTTAGGGCCTACTGGAAGATGCCAGGGATCGCACAGAGAAATACGAGTGTACACCAAAATTATTCTGCTGTACGTTAAAGTAGCAGACACACAAATTTTAAAAGTTGAACTGTCTGTTTAGCCAGTAGTCGTCTGCCTAGAACTCAACACGTACACTGAGATTGGTAAACCAATATACAAAGATATGAGATAAACGAGACTTTTATGGGATCTAACTGACTTCAAGTACGTAAGCGACCGGTCCTTTAGCCCATCTCATTTGTCCTACACAATCGCTCTGTTAGAGCACACATTTGAAAGCTTGCCGTCATCGGTAATAAGAGTCAGAAACTGAGTAAGTCTAAACGTGACTTGTTACAGTGGAGACTGATTTTTTTTTTCTTTCTGGAAAAAGTGTTCGGATAATTGGATGTTCGGATAATTGGGGTTCGGATAATTGGGGTTCGGATAAATGGAGTTCTACTGTATTTCTTATCATTAAAAAATGCGTGTTTTCATTCCGATATTGTGGCCCAGAGAAAGAACGTTTGGGAACCACTGAATTAGAGAAAAATAAGTCAGATACAATACCATGAACATAAAAATAAACACAAAAACCTTGTTGAAAAAAACTGTGATAGTGGGAAAAGTGGCAGGAAAAGGAAGAGGAGGAAGACAATGCTATAAATTGGAAGATAACATCAAGCAATGGGACATGAAAGAACATATCAGACTGTACCATCAAGGTCAGAGATAGAAGACGTTGGAGATTCACTGTAGCCCAACGTCGGTACGAAGATGACAGCTGCTTTATACAAGTACTGCTAATGTGATTATAACAAACTGTGAACTTTAATGTAGAAGTCGTCATGAGGATGCCTGTCACAATATTATCTTTTTCATCCTACATTCATTAAAAGAAAAACTTACTTACTTACTTAGTCGTTCCCTTCTACCGTGAGGTGTAGAGGTTTGGAAGAGAGAGCTCCAGACTATCCTATCGGCTGTCTTCCTCCTGGCCTGGTTCCATTCTAGTCCTCGGTCCTTCAAAGATTGTCTAGTGTTGTAAAATAAAAACAAGGAAAAACTCTTCACCTGCCACAGTCTTTCTTATCTGGTTGTAATTCCGTCATTTAAAGAAATAAAAATAAACCTCACCTGTCAGTGAGTGCCAAAACTCTCATTTGCACCTTGTTGCCAATCTTGAGGTATGACCAGAATTGTTCCTGCGGTTAATAAATTCAGAAAACTGTATCAGTGATAAATATAACTGATAATCTTCCCCCATGCATAAATAACACAAATACATAAGTAGTTCTGTAGTTTGTACTAGAGCGTTGGTTTAATTTAATAGCCTCAATGAAAATTGGCAGGACGCAACTCCAGCTTCATTATTTCTTTCACTTAGAAAAAATCCATCTATAAATAGATAACAAATGCGGCAACATAAGAAGAAATACAATTTTACAGACTCAATTTAGCATCAATTTAGTTCTTCTATGCATTATATTACATATCTGCACCTATTAAACTTACACAACAATTAACCAGATACATTTGTTAAAAGTCACGTCAATCTACGAAAAATCTGGTGATTCTTATTATTCGTAATATTTTTATTTGTTACTTAATTGTAAAGTTTTTTAAGTAATCACAACTTGCAAACAGTCTCTAATAGTTCAAAGTTATGCTAGCATTGTTAATTATCGCAAAGTACCGCAAGTTTCCGAATGCCCGGCTACAAAATAGTGTTACAGTCGCAGTTCTAGGCTCCACACTATGTCTGTTCCTGATATATTTGTCGCATGTCCTGGATCCACACTATGTCTGTTCCTGTATATATTTTGTCGGCAGGTCTGTATCCACCACTAATGTCTGCGTTCCTGTATATATTTTGTCAAAAAGAAAAAAATAAAATTTAATTAAACTAGTGGGTGCGCGTAGGGGGGTGGGGGTTGGGGGGGGGGGGGGGGGCCACACTATGTCTGTTCCTTATATTTTTTGTCGCAGGTCTGGTCTACACTAGTCTGTCTTCCTGTATAGTATTTGCTTCGCAGGTCCCTGGCTCCACACTAGTCTGTTCCCTATTAATATATTTTCGTCGCACGTCTGGCTCCACAACTAATGACTGTTCCTGTAATATATTTGTCGCAGGTCTGGCTTTACCTATGTCCTGTTCCTGTCATATATTTGTCGCAGGTCTGGCTCCACACGTATGTCTGTCCTGTATATATTTGTCGCAAGGAGTCTGGCTCCACACAATGTCTGTCTCCTGTATATATTTGTCCAGGTCTGGCTCCACACTATTGTCTGTTCCTTGTATATATTTTCTGACATCGCAGGAGAACTCGGCTCCACACTACCAATTTAAAATAATGTCTGCGTTTCCAGCGTCTTCATCTATCTTAGACTGCGACTCGCAGTCGTCATGGCTTCTCCACTATGACTGTTCTGCTATATATTTTAGCACAATACATCATTACTCACCATAGATTGACACTGAAAAAAGTGTTCAACATTGGCGACTTTGTGCGAGGCAATATTGATGTTCTGTTTTGATTTCTTTATTTTTACAATATTCTTGATAAAATTACATTTCACATTCAGTAATATTGTGGCGACACCTCTTGCGGAGTCCGAAAAACCATTTACCATTGAGATATTGCAGATTTACAATCTCACTGCGTCTAAATAGAAGCTTTCCTTTAGCGTGTCTTGATTCACCAGTATCCTTGCCTCTTATCATTGAAACCATCGCTTCTCTCAGAAGAGGTTTCTGTAAACATCAAATGTTCTCTCTCAGCCATTTTAAGTGCTATAGTGCTTTGACATCCATTCTAGCGTAATCACATTTTCCTATTCACTAACTTGAAGCAGTGTCACAACGCACGTTGTTATACGCGATACCATAATTTCGCGGCCTAGGTACTTCGTTCGTCGGTCTGTCAACATCCAACCGTCATGTTTGCGCACTTTTTCTATTTTATCGAGAGAGTGACATTAACAACTTTCGAGCACGAAGAAATAAAAAACTAAAGAGGGCTGCACCAACTAGTGGTTGAGTTAACAATAATTGTATTGTTTCCCCCTTACAATACTCTCGCGAAAATAGCAAAGTGTGACGGTGTGCATTCAAATCAACTGCGAGAAAAACAATCAAGATACACTTTCTGTCCGAGTTATCATTCGGGAAGCGGATAAATAAACTCGATTACCTATTTACTATTAAAAATACAATATCTTTGAAAATACGTCATCTATAAGTTATCTAAAGTCGAAGAGGATAGAGCCTTAGATGGCAGAGATAGATTAGAATCTCTTAGAAAGCATAGCCTAGGTGTCGATGAGAGGTTGTGTTGACGCACGCGAGAATGTCCAATGTGGGTTCGAGTCCTGGGGTAAAGCTCACTCACGTCTGTTGTGATTTTTTCTGTTGAACTAGTTTTTCTATTATCTTTATTTCTTACTAGTGCCGTGAAAAACATGAAAGCTTCCTCTTAGTGATTTGTCTAATATTTATATTTAATACACTAACTAAAGAAAAAACCACTGCACCAGCCAATTCTTTGCGGGCGGAGATGTTGTTAGATTTCTTTTCTAATACACATTTCTCAGAGCATGAATGCAATCAAGTGAAATATTAACTTCTTTGACTGTAATCTTAGTGTGCATCATTTAGACACAGCGTTAAATTTTCACTTTTTTTATTAGTTAAATTTAAATTATAAAAGCTAGAAGACTCCAAAGTCAGAACATAGAAAAACTCATACATTACATCATCCCAAGCTTGTTTTGTACATTCTTCCGTTATATGAAAATGGAAGCGACCGAAAGTTTTTCTCATGGTTATTGGTCATCCCGAGATGCGCCAATTACTAGACTGAAGATCTGCCAGATAGGAATCTTCCGTTGGCTACTGTGGTAAGGGCGCCTTATATGTTGGGAAGTGAGCTTACCTGAGCAGAAAAGCAATCACACATGAGAAAAGGCTATTTTTATATATTAATGTTTCCTTCATCTTTTTTGACATAATTCAACAAGCTTGAAAACACCAGTCCAGTAAAATACAGGTGCCACAAATGCTATTTAAACAAACAAAAACTAAATACGGATAACGAATACTTGAAAACATACCAAAATTTATACAACCAAATAAACATTTTTCCCTTAATAACTGAACACATAAAACACTCCAAAACAATTGAAACAATTATAACTCACAAATACTAATATCCGTGTATAATACTCATAATCGAAACAGGCATTAAAGTATTACACACCCATATAAACACATATAACGTACATCACGTATAAAACCATAAAAACATTCAATACAAACACAAATTAATACCATATAAACACCATGACAAACAACTACTACATGTATATCGTAATTTCATACCCCATATAATTATTTCACAAAAAAACCATGATCTATACCACCTGATATTACACCATACCCTTTAAGTAATGTCTCATTATATGTACAAGATTCATATTCTACACGAACAACGTATAGCACCATAACACAACATTTACGAAAATCGATATCGCTCACTATGTATATAACTCTGAACTGGACCACTGAACTAAGCCTATATGGAACGCCTACAAAAAACTATAACACAACATTGAGCAACTTCCCCTCCTAGTTATACATCAATTTTAAAACTAAGGTTAATACATATTCTCCTTAAACAAACTGAGACTACGTAATAAATGGTCACAAATAATGAAACATAAAAACACAAAAAATCTTAAATACCTAGAACAAATCAGTAACAACTTCTAAATATCAAAAATAGTTAGACCCTCATGCCTATCTACAATCACAACCTCAGAAACCAACATGTGTCCAGACTACAGCCATCCCTTATATAATTCTATCCAATACTAAGCATAAAACTCACCCCCCCCTTCATTAACATTTCATAACATTATACTCCTTAAACTTATATTATTACAGCATACCACATCCTATCTAGATAATCCATCCCATACATACATTCTTTTATATCTACCCAAAAAAAATAAACTCTCTCCCTGCTACTATTCAAGGCGTCACTACTTTGAAATTTCCTTGGCTTAAAACAATTCAGATAAACCACCTACAGATTTAAAAATTTCCTTCGCCACCAGCACAAATCAGTTAATGAGCAATACCACTCCTTTCATATCGGGTTTATCAAGGAGTAGTAAATTATCATTCGCCCATGACACGTCTCCCAGTAAACCATATACTTCTCCTACCTGCAAATACAACCCCCCATATATCTAATTCATCACTATATATATATAAAAATACTAATCATAACACATACTAATATAAGACCTATTTACACCATACATATACCCCCCTACTAACAACACTATACCCCCCCAGGGTCCATCGTAGTATAGCGATTCTCCCGGGCCTTATACAACCCCTCCTATATTTAATGGAAACTAGGATGCATTATTACACTATTTACCCCCTTCTACCCATCCATACTGGATACAACTCTCTGGATAACATCGGATAGACAAATGTCTTAATTAGTCATCCTTCGAAACGCATATCAAAATCTTACTATAATGAGCAAATCTCTTTCCTAGCATTACGTTTATCCTAACAGCACATTCAATTCCAGAATACCGTTTCACATCAGAAACACATATTGGGGCTCAATCAAAACGCAACTTCCAAACGGTATAAACATGGGTCCAAAATGTGTGTTTGGGAAATTACCCAAAACCTTATAAACTCCAATTCAGTCCCCCACCCCCATCAACCGGCGAAGCCAAATGACCATGCTCTGGCCAAACCACACAACTTAAACACTAACAACTCATGGTGTTAAAATACTACTAAAAACTCAGTAACTTCATCTACTTGTCGCAAACTTTTCCAAGCCTTCTCTCTGTCCAAAGTCCACAAATACATATACATTTTAAGAAATCTGACCTAGTTATAAAGAAATAAAATCACTTAGGTCATTAATACCTAGAAATATTACCGGCGGGGCAACCTGCCTAACGGTCCTTAGCGCACTAGTGAGTTCACTTTTCTACCATCCCTAGTTATGCTAAACTTCTCATCAGTATAATTAACAATTCAACCACCAATGAAATCATACGGCTCCATTACCCTTACTCCTACTCTCAAGCCATCTAAAGACCAATGGAAATCTAGAACCGTCTCTGAACGGTGAAAATTACGAAGAAAACATAGGATGCAAAACGTGACACATCCAAAAAAAATGTTCAGCCCACAGATAACTTTTCCAAAAAAACCAAACCCCATGCCAAAAAAACGTAAATCACAAAATAATCCCCTAGACCTAAGCGGGGAATAAAACCTAAACCTGTAAACCCACTTAATCCTTAATACCCAAAACAAGCCAAACTCTATGCCACATAGAAAAACAAAATCAATCCCTTAGCATCCCAAGCAACCCAATCTATCACATAATCATGGGGCAGCCATACCCATTGCATCCCCTTACCAGGGATGACCCTAATGACCATACAAAACACACCCAATGTAGCCATCCAATTGCCAATTTCAAATAACATATTTCCATACGAAGCTCTTAACGTCACCCTCCTACGGTTATTCTATTATTAGACATCACAAGCGACACATTCTTATTAACCACCTTCTTCACCAGACTCAAAACGACCAAATACACCTAAGGGGGAACCCATACCACATCCCCCCGCTAACTCCATACCCCATACTGCAATAAGATCTTAACTCATATTACTCTCCACACCCTCGATACTCTTAAACCGATTACTTATATAATACACACAACATATACAAATCTATATAAATATTCTCTCAACTAAAATAAAATACCTAAAAATCATATTTAACACTAATACACAACTCCACCCCTGGAGATTCCCCACAATCTTCCACAATCCCACCTACTCTCTAAAATATCCCATCCATACCTGCGCAAATTATTAAAAAGTCCAGCTAACAAAACACACCAACGTCATGCATACACCTTACATACCTTCTCTCCCATCGCTACACTATTTTACATTCATCTCCTTAAAAACCCAAGCCATTCAGTATATTCATATACTTCAATACCCACTATTCAACGCCACATTCGGTAATATCTTCTCTATTCTTCATCATCTTTAATTACAACCTTAACCCCCCATCATTATTGCGGAGCAAATACTCTCTCCCTCCCACTCAACATAATTTTCCTTTATTATCTTGCTCCAAACCACAATTCTAAACAATTCCATTTCTTCACCTCCTCTAACCTCATCCCAAAAGGTCTGCCTTAGTTTTCTAAAAAACTTCACCACATATTCAAACTCATCCATTTAATTACCTCCCTACTCATTATGGACAAGCTCAACACATAAACTATATCCACATTCATCTTCTGACGCGTTTCTCCCCCAACAACAGTAGAAAAAATTTTAGAGGTATCTAGTAGCTCTCCTCAATACAGCAGTAACTCCATTTCACTTATTCCTTTACACCTCAAATAAAAAACCAAAAAATTTTTCACTCAAACATTATCCTAAACCCCTCTATAATAACTCTATTTCCAAATAATCATAATACTTAACACGCAATCGATATAGACAAACCCTATCTTGAGCATCATCCTTAATAGATACTGACCCCCCCCCAATACATCATAAAAAAAGTGTCCATTCAAACAATTCAATATAAAACACTGTGGGAAGTTTTGACCACAAAATCCACCCCTAACATCTACTCCAACCTCTTAATTCAATTCCTACATATAGGGAGTAAAACTCCAGAAGCCTTTAAAAAATCCTTCACTCAGGATCACTCTCTCCCTATATAACCTAACCCAAGGGACTAAAAAATACGGAAAATACCGATAAACTCTTCCCATATACCTTCTCAGTCTGGGTTACCTTATCATTTAACTAATACCAGGGACCCTATTATTAATACAAACTGATCAACATTAATCTACAAACATTACAACAATCGAATGTAACAAAACAATCCAAACCCCCCTTCAGCCAAAACCAAGAACACCCCTTTCCCATTCAATTTTCACATCCCATCTACCCTATTTCCAACAATAACCTACCCCCCCTACATATACAACCTATTTCAGAACACTCTATGCTGAATCGGTCAAAGATCTCTCTCCATATCTACCTCAATTTACCTAATACCAAAAAGGCTAAACAAAATAAACAACTAACCAATTTCCCCTTCAATACTGACACAGATTTATTTCATCAGTAACATACCCCAGACAGTATTACGGATCAAGCACAAAGTATTCAGTTCCCACTCGAACACTCATATCAAGAACATCCCCATCTTTCAAGCGGAGACTTGGACAGATTCTACAAACAACCTCCCCCCTCTCTTACTACGTAACAAATTCTCCCTGGTGGAACACCATCAGTTTCCCTAGACTCCTCAGTAATCACAATAAAAAAAAGTCAAAGACACTTTACCATCCCCCCACACCAACCTGGTGACATCCCTGGCGACAAAACCCCACTTGGTACCACACCCCCGAAAAACAATACACCCATCAAACAGCAAAACCTTCAGCCCTATACCCCTTAACGCCAATCATAACTCCAAAACCACCTTAACGCCAGTACCCACAACCAATCCATACCTCAACATAAAAATACGATTTCAACCTCAACCAAACTCTCTTTACCGAAATCCTCCCCTAATTATTATTCCATTCCACATTTTCCCCCCCTAAGTCCTAATTTCCCACCACCATATCCTTAAATAAAAAAAAAAAAAATAATTAATACGATGATGCATCGATCTACACAAAAATTCCGTATATTTAGCACTATTATCTCAAATGGCCCAAAAATAACAAGCTTTTTCCTAAATTCTACCAATCAAACAATTCTATCATCCAAAACTAGAATTAGCATACTGATCTCCCATGACCGAATCAACACTTATCCTCCCCCACTCCCAATTTTCCTTCCCCCCCACAACATTACTAATACACTTCAAATGGTTTCATCCCTATAGAACCAGGACAACGATAGGGACAGGATCAACACATCATCAAAACACCATATGAATGGCTCACAATATAAAACAAGCATTAAACCCCACCTATAAACAACCCAAATAAAATTTACACCCACCACACACTAATCGAAACAAAAATCACACGGGCAAAACACCTTACAGAAAACCACCACCACTCTACACCGCTCCATATTTCACCTTCAACGTATAGATCCAGCCCACTCCAGGTAAGTAATCCTCTAGAAAACCTGCGGTACACAATACCCCCTAGACAATTCTAAACTACGGCTGTTCTGGAAATCGCTGGAACCCATATTGACAAGAACCTAAGTCAGGCCCTTCTAGATTGCCCCTCTACCCCACCCAAAGGTCTCCAACCTAACAGAGCGAAATTGTATGAACTAGGTGAATGTGGCATTCTCAAGAGGGAAAAAAACCACGAAAGACTGTGTCTACTTCACATCACGTTACCTTGAGCAACCCTACGACAAAGTTATGGAGAAAGGTAGCTTTTGTGCTAAAGATGAGAGAAGAATGGGAATCTGGAGGGCAAATAGATAGAGAATGGGATAACAGAGCCTATCCTAACAAATAGAACCATAGCTACCAATTATGCTTGGTGCAATACCTTCATGGAAAAAAGAACGCTGGAAGAAGGACTGCCTCAAGGCTCTCTTTAAGAATTAATAGCAAAACCCTTATTTCCCCCAAAAATCACAACCATAACCAAATAACCATATTGCCTAAAATACAATTCATCACTTTACAACTGGTACTTTCGAAAGGCGCTATCCTGCCTCCAACCCATGTACCTTTGCCAATTACTTAGTCTTCACTCAACTCACTATCCCCATTATCCTCTCCCACCAATTTAGCCAAGAATCATCCACACCACTCCTAACAGAATCTCAGTACTATTGATCAACACATCCCATCCTATCTTCCCCACACAACAAAATACATATCAATAAATTTTCCCACCTAAATACATACCCCCCCCACTTTCCATCACTCCACTTAAGCCATTTCTCTAAATTATCCCAAAGAGACACATCATACCAACATCCCCAATTCCTCCCCCCTAGGGGACCCACTTTTTACAACAAACCACTATAAAACCTATAACACAGTCTATCATACCCCAGTAAACCCTGGACCTTCCCTACCCCCCACCCCTAGATCCCCCACCCCCACAACACATATGAGAAAAAATAGATTTCACGAGTGACATAGTTTTTAAGGTAGCAATCTGTCACTGGTTTGAGAAGATACATAGCTAGTCCAAACTTTACATAAATAAACACCTAACAACTACAACCTACACAAACACCCCACAATGAGCTGACCAACACAAGTAATTACGTTTCTTTGTTAAAATTTTATATATCAATACATGAAATACTGAGCTCACGAGACATTCAAACCTGTATAAAATCAATCAAAATCAAAAGGTTTACGTAGAATTTCTGGAAAATAACCCCACTAAGGCTGCCATCACCCTCATGTATGCGAACAAAGAAATCCTCGCAAGAAGTGTTAATAACCCCAAAAAGGAGTCTAAATATTAAAACGCTAGGTTATAGGAATAGACGATAAAAGTAAAGAAACAGAGTTCCTAGTTAATCTATCCCGTAAAATACAACAGTATTCTATTCATTCATTCATAACCCTCCACTTGTTCCCAAAGGGATTCATAGGCTAGCCAGTTTCAAACAACAACAGCAATGCGGCGCAAGATAGATTCCTCATCCTGTCACGTGTCCATCATGCTCAATATTTCTTTTTTCCATGATTCTTCCCTCATCATCTAAAGGCGGATTCAATTCACCTTTCCATGTTTTCCAATCTCTTCTCCATGTACTTAATCTTGAGTATCTTCCTCATGCCTCTCATCCCTGCGTTTCCAGGAACAAGGCACGCCTTGTAATGCTATCAACAAGGTTTCCTCAAGTGAAGTCCTAAATCCATCGCCATCGGCTTCTTCTCATCTCTTGTTCCACCAACTGGCACTTTGTCTAGTTCTTGTCATCAAGTCTACGTCTCTGGTAACCTTGTTCATACCATTTTAATCCACTCTCTATTTCACTACCCAAAAGACACCTCATTTTTTATAGAAAGTCTGTATACTTTTATGGTTCTGACTGTACTCTTTCTTGTTGTCTTTCTCTCATGACATCCGAAAACCATAACAATAGGAACTGGACTCTCACATATTGAGACTTGAAAGATTCTAATTTTCGTGATGGATCCTATTTCTCTTGATCTCCATATATTTCCCAATGCAATGAAAGCTCCTCTTGCCTTTTGTATTCTTATTTTGATATCTGTCTGTCCCTGCAACTTTGTCTATATTACTGCCAAGATAACGTTATATGATACTACAATCTTTTAAACTCTGGTGCATTATCTTCAAGTATCAACCCTAAAATATCATTACCTGCATTTTTATTCTCATTATTTATTTGTCCATTTATTCCCTGTGTAAATTTTCAGGACCCAATATTCTGAGCTGTGACCTCTCATCCGAGGTAGTTTTTCAATTTGTGTTCTTGCATCTGATTACATTGATTATGGTGGACATGAAGAGCCAAAAGTCATCATCAAATCTACCAGATCATTTCCAACTGCTTATAGTCCAGGATGTCCACTGTGTGATTCCAATTCTGTTTGTTGTGTTTGTCCGTGATGAATCTCATAACCCAATCAATTGCCAGCAAGAAAAAAAAAAAAAAATGGAGACCAAGAATGCCATCCCCTGTCCAGTCACTCCCTGTTCTTATCCCACTATGGCGTTCTAATAAACAAATTCCAGTGCAGGAAGAATGTCCTTCATGCGATCATGAACTTCAATGTCATTCATGTCTCATATGTCTTTACTTATATTAAATTAATTGAATTTACAGTGGAACACCATAATTGCCTTTCAATCAACTTCCAAAAGTGATCTCTCATGTCTACACTGTCAAAGTGTGGTCTTTATTCTTGCGATAGTATCCTACAAAACCGATGATAACAGTATATGGGTGAATGTCCCATACTCCTCTCCACAGAACTTTTGAGTTCAACTAATTATTCTCAAAGTGGCTATCTGGTCTGAGTACATGATCTGATACTTTGTCGAAAAAACCTGTCTTATTCATCTTCACTCTCAATTTATCCTTGTATATTTGAGGGAAACTCTTTTAATCTCTCAAGGATAATCCATTGTTATACTTTTCCTGGCAGCTGAACAGTAACATTAAATCCTCTATAATTTTGCACATATTTAATTTCCCTTCTTAGGGCAAACTTTAACCAGATAATTCCTTCCTTCCATTCGCTGTATCTCCTTCCTTTTCCCTACTATTAACCAAGTACAATTTATATAACAAACTCTGTAGCCGTGTCGAATACTCAGCTTTGATGGCGCCTCTGCTGGAATGCCAATCAGGTCCAGAACGCTTTTTCATCTCTTATAGAACTTTTATGCTTTCTTTATTTCTTCCGTCGTTGGACCTCTTCTCACCGTTAATTCTTGTAGCTCTTCTTCTTGCTGGATGCTGGATGTTCCCAGCGAGGGTCTTTGTGGAGCGCTTGGTCTATATGAAGAACGGTCCACCTACACAAAAATATTCTCTGATCCACCAACTCATTTGCTCTTGAGTATATAATTGCTAGAGTCAGTCTTTTTCCCCATTCTTATCTTTTATCAGACAGACATACATTGTTTGTCTTGTATTTCCCTGTTAACTTCTTTCGCGCGTATGCTGCAATAATACAAGTTCTACTCATATTTCCTTTGCTGCAAAGCCAACTATCTACACTATGAGCCACCTCTACTTTGCTCAACTCAACCTCAATGAATAACTTCCTCATGTCTCACAGATTAGCGAACACAAAAAAAGAAGTGGATACAATGATTATACAAACAGAAATATTCTTTCCTCTTCCTCGCACTCTGTCAATCTGTGGCCACATACAATCTCGCTTACCTACTAGTTGGTTAACAACATCTTGAACATAACCATCAGTGTACATGTAACAAAATCCAGTGTTGTGCTTCTCCGAAGTGAGTCCCAGTTCCTCCACGAATAATTAATTCTCCTAATGGGGAACGCCTACTTTGGTGGTGATTATTGGATATGATAATGTCACGTCAGATAGTTCAGGTAGCAAAATATTTACTACGATCTAGTGTTCACAGTGGACAGTAGTTAGTACTTTCATTAGTTAAAAGAAATGTCTGGTGGGTAAACTGTTAGCAACAAAATAATGATGATGAAGGTATCTCCTATCGGTTTTTTTTCTCTCTCTCTCTCTCTCTCTCTCTCTCTCTCTCTCTCTCTGGGAGTTGAGTGCCCATTATGAAACCACGTATTCTTTCTGGATAAATCCACGTGAAAACACAATGATCAGTAGTCGGGAACAATGTTATGTATAGATATTTTTTGGCCACAGCGGACTGATAAAATTGACTGAAAAATCTGGGTATTTTGTATCTCCAGTTATAATTAATTCTCAATGTTTATAAGTTTGGACTCTCTCTGTGGATGAAGCAAGTGTCCGCACAGGTCAACATCGAAGACCCGATAAATACTAAGAATTGTTACTGGTGGTATTTAGACCGCTGGCAGGCTGGTTTGTGATCAGTACTAAATTTAGGAGAAAACAAAACATTTAATCACAATATCAATATCCTATCCTATCACGCGCAAGGTAAGATCTCTTATCCGCTCCGTCATTTAATTAAATTAAACGCACACGTGTCTTAGCCTATCTTATCCCGCTTCGCTCACCTGTTACGGGTTGGGTTTAAGGTATGCGCCTTTTCCCCTCACGCCCTGGTAAAAACTCTCAGCACACAATATCAGTGTTAATTTAGTTATGACTACTTTACAAATATCGCTTGTCATTACTAGCTATTTGTTTCGCCACATGATATTACACGAGTCACTTACACAATTACACGTAATGAATTCAAAGTAAATTTATATTCCGTCAATAATCAGTTGCCTAGTGTATTTATTAGTCAATTAAAACATCTCTTTCTGGGTGATAGCGAGTGATTAAATTTACATTACACTGGAAAAATTTAGCTGTGCGCCATTTACTGCGCAAGTCAATTAACAATTAGAAAATACCAGTGAATTATAATGAGGAACTAAAACACATTAAATCATTTAAATGCTAATATATATTATCACAAATAAGAAAAACGAAACAATCTCCACGAAATCTAATAATCCACTTTTTACAGTGGCTCTAGAATGGCGAGCTAGATATTTCCAAAAATTCCGAAGCGACTAGATACTGACTTTGGGAGGACGAAGTATTTATACGGAAATGGTGTTATTCCACTAACTGGTGCGAGAATCAACGGCCTTCGGCCGTATCAGGGAAAATCAACGCGTTCGACTCCCGAGATAAGATTTTCTGCTCACTGATGCCGACCAACAACATAGCCATTAGCTATGCGAACGGCCCGTCTTTGATCTCGTCTCTCTGCTGTAGATCAGATAATTACGTCCCCTGGGATCACGGACAAACGAATGTGGTCGGTAAATCTTATTATCTCCCCTTTTGCATTTGCTTAAGTCCCCTGAAATGTTGGACATCAAACCGTTAGCGGCCAAACTCCTGCCCGTCCCCTCTCTTTCAAAGAACCCAATTATCTATCCGCGCGCTCCTGTCTGTCAACAATGCTAATTGCCAAATCAGCTCGTGTGATAATTTATGATAAGCGAATTATGCTTTCGCTGACTGTTATCTTAGCCTGTACGAACGTAGGTAAACGCTTGTCAGCGCCTGTAACCAGAAGAAATAGGCGTGGCTTCAACAGTGAGTAATTCCGTCAGCGAATTGCATGGTTTTGCGTAGCAAAGATTATAAACCTAGATGGGGAAGCAAGGTGGACTGGTCACTGCTGCACTATTTACATATATATGTGACAGTCAACTATATCTCGGCTATGTGAGATCAGTGATAGACTATAACCTCTACCTCCAGACCATTGTGAGTACTAATACCATTTCATCACTGGACTGTGTGCAGAACCAAGCTCTCAGGTTAATTTGTGGAGGGATGAGATCAACACCCACAGCCGTATGTGAGATAGATGCCAATATAGAGCCGCTGGATATCAGGCGTAAAAGAGCACTGACTGAAGCTGTAGAGAGATACAGGAGACAAGAGAAAGACCACCCAAACAAAGTACTTATTGACACTTGGAAACAAACACGAAGACTGAAACAACTATCTCTCCTGGACATAGTCAAAGAGGAAAAAGATAAACACCATCTCACACAAGAGAGAGAATTGGAAAACAAATACTTTGGACCACCCCCTTGGGAAAACTTCCATCAACCAACTGTCAAAACACAACTGATAGATAAAACGGCCAACAAGGAAACACTACCCACAGTCTTGAAGACGTGTGCCTTGGAGACCATAAACAGCTACCCAACATCAGCAATCCAGGCCTACACAGATGGTTCAGCTTTCAAGACCACCTCTTTTGCAGGATATGGCGTCTGCATATGGTACCTGGATGGATCCTCTTATGAGTTCTGTGACTCCTGTGGTGAAAATTGTTCAAATTACGAAGCAGAGGCTGAGGCCATCAAGACAGCCAGTGAATCACTACACCAACAGTTTGACCTTATGAAACGAAAGCCATCAGATATAGTGATTTTCAGTGACTCCATGTCTGTTCTGGAAGCACTTAAACAGACTCCAGATGAAAACAAAGACATTTTTCTTATAGGAAGAGCGGTTCACAACTTGATCACAGCCTACTCCATCAGTGTAACCCTACAGTGGATCCCTGGACACAGTGATCTAACTGGAAATGAGACAGCTGATAGACTTGCAAAAACAGGAGCCTCTAAACAACAAAAGGACAGACCCTGCAGCATGAGAACACTCAAACAGATTCTCAGAAACTACACAAGGGAAATCTGGCTGAACAGATGGGCAAACGGGCCTACTGGCCGAAATGTCTTTAATGAAATGACCTGCCCAAAAGACAACGACAACATAACCAGACTCAGCAGGAGAGATCAAAGTCTTATCTTTCAGTTTCCGAACAAGACACGCCAGAGTCAATAGCCATCTAAACCGTATGAACCCTCAGCACCTACCCATGTGTAGACACTGCTCTCCTTCCTTTGAAACAACCACACACCTCCTCATGGAGTGTCCATCCCTCACAAATGCCAGGAAAAAACTTTTACAGACACCTCTGACAGTCACCAACTCACTTCATGGAACATTAAAACAACTGCAGAAAACCTGCACTTTTTTTTTTTTTTTAAGAATGGCATTGAGCTGCCAAGAGTAGACATGCTCAGCAGTTATGGGATATCGACAACAACAATAACATATATATATATATATATATATATATATATATATATATATATATATATATATATATATATATATATATATATATATATATATATATATATATATATATATATATATATATATATATATATATATATATAAAGGAACTTACTTTATCTTTGTTATTTGCGTTTGGCACTGGGCTTTGTCTCATTTTCAATCCATGGACAAAGACCAGCAGTCTGAGATCTTCTCTCACGTAGTCACCTATCCACTGGGCAACTTCTTGACCACAGTCCTGAGCCTCCATGCGTGTTTCCCAAACTCTGAAATAAATACAGATCAAAAGTAGCCAGACAAACAAGGTCTTTTACATTTGGACATGCGCCTTAATGTAACCTACGGACCCTGTGTCTAGGATGAACGTGGCGCGCCGTGTCAAAACGAAGCAAAATTTTACTTAAAAAATCAACAATGTCAATGCTAGTGTGATGGCTGTACTGTTGTCACTGAGTTGTAGTTTAATATCAGCATTTTATGAAAACTTTAAACATAATAATAATTGCCCCTTCAGTCATAACTGACTATGGGAATGCGTCCCTGAGGTGACAGGCCTCAGATGCTTATTGTCCTGGTGTTCCTTTCGACGTTTTCTCATCTCTTCTGCTTCCTGTAAGATTTTTTTTTTCGCCCAAACAATTCTTCAACTTATTTCTGGTTTAAACTTTGTTCTCTTTGCTTTATATAAAAAAAAAAAAAAAAAAAAAAAAAAAAAAAAAAAAAAAAAAAAAAAAAACTATTGACTTAATTGGCTTTATCGCTTCCGTGAAAGAATATTTAATGCAGTCAGTGCGGTCGGCATGACGACCGATAGGAACACCGTGAAAAGTATTGGCTAAAGCGGTTATGGAGCAACTGTGAAAGGTCGAGGAGCCGAGGCACAAGGAATCCTATTAGTAGTAAAATCTGATTTAAAAAAAAACATTAGAAAATATGTTGTATATATGTTTTATATTCTTCTTTACAGGGAGCCGCGCTGGTGTATTGGCTACCACATTGCGCTGGCGATCAGATGTTCATGGTTCAAGCCCAGGCATGAACATTTAAAAGAGTGTAATCGACCGGGATTTTGACTGAATAACCTGAACGGCTCCTGAGATAAACGCTCTGTGGATGGGAAGGAGCGAAGCTCCTGCCCGGGTTGGAAGGAAAGTCCACAGGCTCCCCAGCTTCGCAATGACATGTCATTGGGCCGAAGGGCTGAAAGCCCAAGTGCCGCTGGTTAAGAAAAATATATATATATATATTCTCCTTTACAACAGGAGGGGACAGTTACGTTTATTCTGACTATTTCATCAATTCATGGTACATTTCTATTTTTCACAGAATTAAATTTAGTTCCCAGTTTGTTAACATGACGATGTTCAAGGACTGAGTTTGAGAGACAAGAGATATTACATTTCAGGAGTGTCGCAGAGAGATTTATTATTAATAAATTTCTATATCTTTTCTTTATTTTAAACGTGTCTTCTACTTTATTATCGCTCTTTTATCCTTTCTTTTCTTCGCATTCGTCTGATTGTGAAAAATAAAACTCTCCCATTCATACCTTCGCCTGTCTCTTTTCTTATTTAGCAACGCATTTTTATTGCTGTTAAGCTAAGTTCTTGAGTAGACCGAATAGTGTGAAATTCGTTCTCGAACAGACATGATGGCAGACAAATCTTCTAACATTTTCATCTGACACGGCGCTCTATTGTTAAGTTTCTCGGTGATGGGTGTGAAAGGCGCCAACATGCATAGCTCGGGAATGACCAGAGGTAGCTGTAGGTGTTAGAACGAGCACTGGCAGTTTTATTGCTGGCGCCTGAGTTAATGTGAAGTGTTAAGACGGGACGCTATTTCGGATTTTCAAGAATGGCGTGCATCCTTTGTCCGTTTTCATATATTAAACCCCAGTAGTTAGACTTCAGGCATTCAGTACTCCAAGTTGCAGTAGACGGATCGCTCGTGCTAGAGAAATAAGCTTGTATAGCGAAGTTTCTTAGTTTTCTCGTCAATTTTTTGCCGAGCTTCTAGAATACCTATCTAGTGAATAAATTCTAGTTTCGTGGTGATTGCAGTAGTTCTGTTTGGAGGTAATATTATATCTAGTATTTTGTGAGTGATTTAAGTGGTAAATCGCCTATTTTATTTTCACTAGTTAGATTTCTGTGCAGAGGGATTAAATTATAAGTCTGTTATATTCTCTAGTCATTGTGTTACAGTGGATAGCAGGATAAATTATTATTTCTAGCTTAAACTCATACAGCTATAAATAAATTTAATTAAATTGCTAGTAATCAGTCGAGAATATTTTAAACTAACTTATAACTGCACCGATTCATCATTGAGTATTGACGAAATACGTATGTATTTCTAATTCATGATGATTGATTTTTAAAAAATGTAATATTATATTTTACGCGAGGATAGGAGGTGTGTATAATATCGTGGTTAAGTATTTTGTACTTTTCTCTTCCTTATACAGTTTTGGGTCAGCCCAACTTTTGCCAGCGGTTTTAGTACAACTGAGAGGAGAAACATTTTTTAATCGTTAACCACGTGGGTTTACAAGTTAACACCTGTCTGGTAGTGTGTGTGCCTCCAGAAATAGACAGAGTACAAATCTCACTAACGGTTTTAAAGACTAAATGCCTATACTGGGCCTTTGAGCCAGATTATATTTCTTCACAAACTTTCAGGTACATGCAGCCCTGTGGCGAGAAAAAAATTACAAAACATTAACATTCCGACATTTTGACTAATTGTGGTGTGACCAAATTAAATTTCTATACTGAGAGAAGGCACCGACCTGACATTCCTAGGTACTGGAAACCCTAAGCTATTGACACTGTGCTCGCTGTTAACTTTCGTGCCTGGACAATTTTAATGTGACATAAACAGATATCCTAAATAATAATAACCAAGGAAACGTTCCCTGAAGTAGTGAATTCAACCTGTCTTTGCGGAGCTGGGGTTCCCTTGGCCAAGAGTAACACTGGAGATTCTGTATGTGTATGTCCTAAAATTTTTTTTTCCAGAAGTTGCTACCAAAGCTGTAAGTACGAATGCAAGCGCGTGGCCACGGCTGACATGAATAGTGTGAATGCAGGACTGAGTGATTCCTTTATTGTTGTATTTTTGGCACCCATTTTGCTGTCTTAAATTCCTTTATGCAGTTTTTTTTTTGGTTAATGATATTTTTCTTAGCATAGAGTAGAGTATCAGTTCTGTTCATACCTTTAAAGGGAAATCATAGAACATAGCGTATATATCCGTGACTCTTTGGGGCTATCACTTTTCTTCTAAAAGGATCGTGGGCTAAACATTGAGGGAAAAGATTACACCTATGGGTCTATTATACTTGTAGTAATTCATTACCTTATATGTATTTTCTATGCTTGATATTAACATCTATGAGTTGTGGTAAATTTTCCTTATGTTAATAAATTTACATAAACTTTATTCAAGCGTGTCGATCAGCTCGTTCCAAAATATCTATATTTCATCGTTATAGTTTTTCCACGTCTGTGCGTCTAACTGTCGTCACTTATGTGTGTGTGTATGTGAGTGGAGATATATATATTTAATATATATATTTTTAGACTGTCTGACTCCTCTAGATCTGTTGTAGAAGATAGGCTGAAAGAGAGAGAAAAATTCTCGATTTCAGGGACAGACTCTATTAATTTCTCCATCTCACTCGTGGAAATCTATTTCTATTATTATCTCTCACTGTTTCTATCGCTTATTCAAATCTATTCAGAAGGGACCAACCCAAGTCTTAATTACCCTATCAAAAATCTACGACAAGGAGAAAGTGACGCCCGCTAGAGATGCTGCATTGCAGATGTCAATCAGGTATTTCCATCTGAGAGCAAAAAGTCACGTCCAGTTAGATGCCACGCTAATAGCCGCAGGCAATCACCCTTCTTCTCCCCCCATCCCCCCCAGAGATGTAGTCTAGTTAGGCACCATGCCCCCAGGCGCCGGCACTCACATCCCTCCAGAGATCTCTATTGTATTTAATGCTGTTCATCAGTTCTGTTTCTGATGTGTGTCCATGTTATAGTGTCAAGCTGTTCATTATCTTTTCTTTCTTTCTTCCTATGATTCTCTTTCCAGCTATCTTTTCGGGTATTAAAATGTTTTCGAGCGATCCTCGTCCTATGAAGTTTCATTGTCTTATCCTTATCTTTGTGATTACATTTCTTTGCTATCATTATCACTTCTCAGCATTGTTCATTAGTTAGTTGTCCATGGGATTCTCACATTCTTCTGAGAAATCACATCTTTGTTGCCTCTAGCGATTATCGAATTTGTTTGAGAGCAGAGATACGTTGTAAATAATTATGTGAAGAAATTGTCTCTCTCTTATGTTGTTGTTGTTATTTTTATTTTTATTTTTGCGTGTTTTGTTTTGTTATCAGTATTTCTAATTGTACAGACTATATTTCTGTAAAGCATTAACGTTTATATGTAACGTGTCAGGATATTTTATCCTTCAGTGAAGACTTGCCATCTTTACTGCAGGAGTTTACATTTTGTTATGTTTTATTGGTGCTTTATCTTTTCAAATGAAATAAATAGCAAATGAGAGTATAGGCAGCAAGACATTGGAAGTCTTTACTGTCAGAGCTGAGCATCTTGTTCATTATTGTATCTGCTCTGTCAATTATTGGTCAAAGTGATCACTGTTATAACAGGTAAAGATAGTCCCAAAGAAGATAATGCCGTGTTAGAGACTTCACCATACTAGGTGCAGCATTGAGAGGTGGGGTCACCAGTTCCCTTCCATGCTGCCTTTTCCTTCCCTAACTCAGTGAGGTACCCATTTATAGCTGGGTAAACTGGAGTGTGTCGATACCGCGATTCGAAATCGGCACCTTAGCCGCGATAGACCATCGCTCTAACCACTCTCGGTATCGTGATTCGAACCCGGCACTTTTACAACGATAGACCAGCGCTCTAACCACTCTGTCAATCGGACGCTGTTATATTTGTATTAATTGTCAGTTTTAATGTTGCTGTTACCAATATTAACGTAGGCGTTCATGTTGATAGGAGTGATCAGGCGGAAGTGGTTGACCTAGTTAAATAACAGAATCGATAATATTTGTAAATACAGCTGATTGATCTCATAAGAGAAACAAAGGGATTAAGACATTTTAAAATAATACCATGCACCAGTTTACAGAATTAGAAAATATAATGTTACCAACACTTTCTCTGGTCAAAATGCAACCAAATCAGCTACCATCACAAGCTGTCAACAGCAAAAGATCTCGCTACAGGACAAGTGGCCGATTGAGAGTAAGACGGATAGACGTTAATTTAACAAATCTAGAAGAAGCATGGCTTGACGCTGGGCAGAGCAGACCACTTAGCACAGGAACAAAAAAATACTTCTCCCCCCTCCCCCCCCCCACAGTGGCGTACTTAGGGGGGGGGGTGCGAGGGGGGACGGTACGCCCCGGGTGACAGCCAGGAAGGGGGTGCCATCGGACACTATTAATATAGTACTTACTGTTAAAATATTACTCACTAGTGTGTTTCTTTATTGGGGCAGGGGGTGTCATAAGTTACATCCGCCCCGGGTGCCAGGTACTTTAGGGACGCCTCTGCCCCACAGCACTTACTGATGCAGGTGATCACTCAAAAAATGAAAATGAAACATATTGTTTTTAAACTTAAAAAAATAGCTCACATCCATTATTCTACTGTAAATAAAGTGTCTTAATTAACTTCCCATATATAAAACATAAGTAAGGGTACACGTTTTTTCTTGTTGTTGTTGCAATATTTCGGTCTGGAATTTTCATGTTTTCCTGGAAAGGACCAAGTTTGCTTGTATAGTCCGTTCGGAAATTCGTGCCCACACATTGAACATTGTAACTTTGCAACCCCTTGACGGATGTTATTGAAATTTGCTACGTGCCCTACTGATATCAATGCAGTTATTAATATATTTTTTGCCCTTACAAAACTCATGTCATGTTCGAATTTTCGTCTTTAAGTTATATAAAAAAACTCTTACCGTTGTCTTCTTCTTCTTCTTCTTCCGTCCTTAGCCACCGACCGTCAAAGCAGTCAGTGGCCATTACGCCTAGTGGCGTCTTAGGGCAACAGCAGATAGGTTTTCTCTGCCATTGTTTCCCATCACGCCTATTGGCGTCTTTAGGGCAATGGCAAATCAATCCATCTGCCGTTGTTTCCGTAATCGAAGTGACTGGCAAACGGGTGATCAGCCCGTTGGCTACCGTTGTCTAGGTTAATTTTTATTAGTTCTACAGGAAAGTTACAAGATCCGTTCAAAAATTGCGCACTTAATTTTTGTTACAGCACAGCACAAGCGATGAAATGTGCTATTCAATATTTTTTTTGTTTGAATTAGTGTAGTGACTACATGTCCGCACGTGTGCGCACCTATTGTACACAGTCGCGAGTAATTATTTCAGCGGCGTATGCTAATTGCAATGAGTTGGCTGCAACGAAACAAAACGACACCAGCGTATAATATATTAATAAACTAAACTGCATAATTATGAAAAGCGCAATGAATCTGAAATGCAAATTTATCACTTTGCAGAAGGTAACTGTTATATTGTACAGGTATTTTCGCAGAGAGGCTAAGATGGGTTGTTTATACCACGACATCCAAGAACCAGGTAGGAGAACACGAAAGGCCCTGGGTGTGGATAGAAGATCTTTTCGACGTTGGATACAACAGGACGGTGATTGTACAGAGGCTGCGGTTAAGCAAGGAAGGAAGAAAAAAATTGATGATTTTGACAAGGATGTCATTAGACGTTTGATTTTGAAGATGTTTAATGCCAATCAACTTGTTACTCTCCGCATGCTGAAAAGTCGGCTGCAAGCAGAATGCGATATTAACGTCTCAAAAACAACTCTTTGGCAACTTGTCAGAAGTGCCGGCTTCACTTTTAGAAAAACGTCTGGCGGAAGGAATTTTTTATGTGAAAAACCACATCTGGTTGCAGCTCGAAGCAAATACCTTAGGCAGATTCGTGAGAGAAGGCAAGACGGCTATGATATAGTGTATTTGGACGAATCTTGGGTTAATGCTCATCATACGAACGAGAAAGAATGGCAATCTGTTGACGGAGACCATAGAAGGAAAATTCCCAGCAGCAAAGGTCAACGCATTATATTAGCACATGCTGGCAGCAGACAGAATGGGCTTGTCCGTGATGCAGAGCTTATTTTTCAATCAAAGTCTGTAGATGGTAGGGACTACCACAGTGAAATGAATGGGTAAATTTTTCGAGATTGGATAGTGAATACACTCCTCCCGACTCTAGATAGGCCGTCTTGCCTGGTGATGGATAATGCGTCCTATAATAATGTTCTAGCGCAGGAGGATAAAGCTCCCACTTCGACAAGCACGAAAGACGAAATCAGGAGGTGGCTTGTGAATGAAAATTTCCTCGCTGACAACAGCTATTTAAAACCAGAGTTGTTGCAGCTTGTGAGACAGAGGAATAAGACATAATTGTACCTCATTGATAAAATCATCCAAGAGCAGGGTCTTGTTTCTCTTCGACTCCCACCTTACCATTCTCACCTTAACCCAATAGAGCTGGTTTGGGCTAGAGTTAAAGGGCAATTGGCCGCCCAGAACACCACTTTTAAAATGTGCGATGTTAAAGACATGACTCGTGAGGCCCTTTCACGAATAGACACAGAGTACTGGGCTAAATGTGAAGAACACGTGCTACAGGAAGAAGAAGATTACTGGCAGCGAGATGGCTTGCAGTTTATCCAATCAATAACTGTTGTGAACTTATTGGAGTCGTCCGATTCGGAATGAGGCACGTCGATCGCATTCCTTCGTTTGTGATAAACTAATTTCATATGCCAATCTATAATAACACATAAACAGTTACGATTTGTCATAGCTTCCTGATGATTTACTGCTTTCATGGTTCATTATCAGAACATCATTCCTCGTATCAAAATCACGTGAACAACCAATCACATATTTAGGACACGTCTTTGAACCGTCTTGTCGCACAAATGTTGTGATTTACTGTAAGAATTAATGTTACGGGCAGATTTAGGCAAATGTTCCAAGAAGATCAAAGAAAATCGCCGTTTTGCAAATTTCGCGACAGCTGTGGATGTAATGATCGCAAAATCTTAACTGCATGGAAAATCTAAGACTGCATGCAAAAATTCATGTCCATACAACAAACAGTTTTGGAGAAAATTGACGCTTTCTGTGGGCACGAATTTCCGAACGGACTATAGATTTATTTTTAGATGTTCTGTCATGTTTTACACACACTTGTTCAACTGGGCAAAATGTCTCAACCCAAAATGGATGAGTCCCTGAGTTCAACTTTCTCGGCTAAAAAAAAAAAGTTTATTTCTTCTGGCGGAGGCTTTTCTTGACTGTTCATTTACCTGCAAGGAACTACTTTCATCTTATCCAATTTTGGATACAGAGGCACTCGAATCTCTGGCATGTTTTCGGCATTGAGTACCAGATCTTCGCCGTCAATTGATGTCTTGATCCCTGCCAGCCTTGGTATCTGACACTGGGTTACAAAGTCACCATTTGGACGAACAATCACAAAATGCCTGGCAAATATATTTATACACATTAACTAGATTTACATATAAGTCATTAACAATGTTAACCATAGCTTTCACATAGAAGTCAGGTATGTGAATAACAGATATCACAGATCATTCAATCAACAAGTTCCCTGAAGTTAGCAACGCCCTTCAACAAACCAAGTCCTCTTGTCGCGTGCCATCATCTCACAGTCTCTCCAGGTTTACTTCAACATTTTCATTTCCGGTTACAGCTCGATTCTCCATATGTTCTTCAGTCTACCTCTAATTCTCATACCCTGTGGATTCCGAACAAGGACTGCCTGGTAATGCTACAAACAGGTTTCCTCATTGTGTGTTCAATCTATCGCCAGTATCTTCATCTCTTGTTCCACTGGCGCTTGTCTGGCTCTTGACATCAGTTCCATCTTTAATTGACATATTTATATTGTTTGTTGAAGTGTTTGTAGCTTCGTTTCTACAGCTCGGGTAGCCGGCTTCGTGCCCAAACCTCCTTAGTAGCTTCTTATAACGAAGCATAACGGGTTACAGTGTTTCTAATCACTTCTCCCTTGTCAGGTCCAGGTAACACACGCATAAGGTTGATAATAAATTATTAAACATTTGAAAAACATTACAAATATGTTCTATGGACATTGACCAGTTTGATTCTCTTGGGTCCCAGAGGACACCAAGAATAGAATTACTGCTTCCTGAGCCATTTCCTAGGAATCGACAAATATGAAGTTGTGCATAGACTGGCAACCTCACCATGTCATTGCTACAGAAACCACCACTCTAATGGTATGTGAGTGCTTTGTGCTTGCTTCCTGCAAGAGGACCAGCTGCAATTATAGTTCCATGCTCCATGGGGATCGGAAAGAAAAATGAATAAATAATTGTTCACATTTTTTCAGCATTTATAAATTATTTAAAAAAAAATTGAAACAACAGAATAGCACAAGCCGTCATGTTACCAGCAGATAAATAATAATACCTGAATTAGTGCTTCTAAAAAAAATACCAACTTCAAATAAAGTATTTAAAAATCTGCAGCTCAAGTATTTACTGTTTACCTATCCGTGACATCGAACATTCGAATTCCAGACGTTGAACAAAAGGCCTCATCATTTGTTATTCCCGCACAAGATTTGATTGGATAACAGTTCAGTGCAGAAACTTTTCCGACAAGTTCAAATTTCTTCTGCTTCCGGACAAGTAGGAATACAATAGTGGCTACGATAGCTGCAGTAGCGGCAACAGCACCAGTTGTAATATTGCTCTGTACTAGACTTGACCACTCAACCATTGTTTGGATTCACTCTAAAGATTAAAGCACATACGTTAATTTTAAAATTTACAAATAGTAGACATATGCGAAACTGATAGTAATATATAACATTGTAAATATTAATATACCAAATATGTTAAATATCTTTGAACCCCTTCTGTTTCCATGGGTCTTCAAGGAATAAACCACTTTTCTTTCAAGCATACTGTTAGAGAGAGATCATGTCATACTACTCCAGCCTGCTGACAAGAACCATACAAGCACCTGTGGAAAAATAGATGGGAAGAAGACGCCGGAGATCGGTAGGACACACATTGAGGACGCCTGTTGATAGTACTACCTGGCAGTCTCCAGGGTAACAGAGGTAGAGACCAAAATACACACGGAGAAGAGAACTGGGGACAGACATGACGGGCGTGAAGAGAACACGGACAGACAATGAGCTGGTGGCACAGGCCTGGAAGACTCGGCATAAGTTTTGCTGAAGGCCTAAACTCCATGCGGAGATGAAAGCTGATGAATGAATAAATGCCGTTAAAGGCGACTAATATGACGTTGTGTGTGTGAACATGGCAATATCATCACGCAAAACAAATTCCTGCAGAACCTACTACTGCATTCAAGTCTATGGCGATGGCTTAGTGCATGGCGACCTACTGTATTGGTGGTTCTATCTTGTTAAGAAGCGTAAAATGATGAAATATAACTGCAGCTAATGATAACATTGTAGCGCTGTGGTTAGTGCACTGGCTTCCTAGCTCGGTGGTCCATGGTTCGATCCTTTGTTGATGTGAGATTTTTTAGACCGCAAACAGCTCTGGGGTTGACCCAGCGTCATGAATTGGGTACCAGAGCAACTCTGGGAAGGTTAAGGCAGCTGGCGTGATGCTGACCACATCATCCCTAATGTGCCGTATGGTCACGAAAATATGGGCCTAACACCATATTCCCAATATGCCTCAATAGGTGTGTAACGGGATCCTTTACCTTTGCCTTTTTCATGATAACATTGCATACCGGTACTATTGTAGCAACAAACGGCTATAATACGTTCACTATTTTACTTCTGTTGTGAGAATAATTATGTTGGATGTACGAGCGTAATAATATGTTAACTGAAACCCTTGTTCGATGGGGAGATACTAGCATAATTAAAGTGTCGTTACAGAAGTTAGCTTTGTAGAAAATCTTGGTTGTGTGAAATTTGTTAAGGCAAATTTTTGTCTTGGGAAAAACAAATTCGAATCATTAAAACTGGCACTTTATTTATTAACCGAATACCAACATGCCAGGTACAGTTGCTGTGGTATTACGATTAGTCAAACAGAGAATAAGATTTCTGCTCCCCTAGGCATGTCTTAAAGACGTATAATAGCAATCAATCAATCAATCAATCGATCAGTCAATACCCTTTAGCTCCCCAAGGAGCATAGGCCTTCAACAAACACATGCCAAGTCCTCATGTCCTGTGCCATCCGCTCAAGTTCTTTCCATGTTTTCCTCATCATTTTCACCTCTGTATCCAGTTCTTTTCTCCATGTGTTTTTTGTCTACCTCTGCCTCTCTTTCCCTGTAAGATTCTAGAACAAGGACTGCCTTGTAATGCTATCAACAGGTTTCCTCAATGTGTGTCCTATCCATCGCCAGCGTCTTCTTCTCAACTCTTGTTCCACTGGCACTTGTCTGGTTCTTGTAATCAATTCCACATTTGTGACTTTGTCATAACCTTTCAGTCCTTCAATACGTATAATATAATCTTGTGAAATAGGGTTGGCAATCTCGACGTGTAAAACAAATTGATACATGAAGCGCCGCTGCATGACTATGGCCCAGTCTCTGATTTTGAAATCATCATCTCTCAAACAAGCTTTAAGTACGCACGTATACCATCTCTGGAAATTACCCAGAACTTTCCCTGAAAATGGCAGGACGAAGATACGTCATCGAAAGTACACTGGCCGTTGTATGGGAATAGACCAATCCATTATTTTAGGTGAAATTGGAAGGTAACAATAAAAGGTTAACAGCAGTTACGTTTTATAAGGGAAAAAAATCGCTTATGAGAGATTTGGCGACAGATTGTGCATTATTTAGGATACTGACCTATGAGGGACTACGAGACATTGGACTTCTTCTTTCAACAAATGAATGTTTGATAAAGAATCCCACTACATACTATTTAATAAAGTCTCAACTGACACACTTCGAACTTAGCGAAATTTACGGCGGTAAATTACAACAGCCTTGACTGATTGGCTAAAATACGTGGGTCAGGTAGGAGTAATCATACGTAAGTGAATTTCCGGGTTCGATTCCCAGTTGAGGGAATACAATTCATGGACATGTTTATTTTAGAACACGTGGTCCTAATGATGTCATACTCCCCCCTGGTCTCATGAGTAGTGAGATCGGATGCCTAGCCTTCTCGGATAAGAGCGAAAAAAAAGAGGTCCCGTATTCAAGTTGAGCACGTTAGGCAGTTGGAAATCGTAAAGAGTAGGCCTATCAGGCCGCTGCACTGGCAAATTTTTTAAAAAATTAGAGACTTACCCAACACAAAAATATTTATAGAATGTGTGATTCCTAAATATATATACACACATTGGGTTTCTCGCCGGTGCTACAACGTTCGTGTACTGTGCTGAGATCCTCCGTGTGTGATCTAAGGAAGGAGATAGGAGCACTGATGGAGTTTTCCGTGTGCAATGAAGATAGTCCTTACAACCAACCAACCAACCAAGGGAATGTCCGTCCCTAGTACACAAAGACTGAGACGGTGAGTAAGGCGGAGGAATCTAATAAGAACAATTGCTGCGAAGTGCAACAGCAGTGTGTGGGTACCCTAGAAGCGTATTAGGGTATGACAAAGATAAAGGTTGGCCACCGTGGAAGAGAACGGGACTTTACCATATCTTAAGGAATGCAATGGAGTTACAACGAAAAGAAGCACAGGAAATAATTAAGGAGATCAAAATTAAATAGTTAAAATATTTTGACCATTTAAAAAGACATAATACCTTGTTAGACTACAATGGAAGGAACAATTACAGGCAAACGTGCAAGAGGAAGACAGGGATAAGTGGGAAGATAACATCAAGACATGGAAATAACATAGTCTATCAGAATGCACTATCTACATAAGAGACGTTTAAGTGCCACTGCAGCTTACCTTCGTTGTGGTGATGGTAGCTGATGATACTAATGATGAAATTTAACGAAGCATGAATCTACTTTGCTGCCCTACAAGGCACCACTAGGCGTGATGGCCACTGACTGCTGTGTCAGTCGTCAGAAGAATCCAAAAAGATGGATCTACTGGAACAGACAGTATCTACTGGATGACCTCAGAATAGTGCTCCACAAACTTTGTCAACGATTCAAACTTGTTGTGATCCAATGGATCCCGTTTCATTGTAGCATGCCTGGCAATGAAGAGGCTGACTGATTAGCAAAAGAAGGTTGAAATCTACCTCAGCCTGATACAAGCGTAACTTTCACGGAGGCAAAGAGTTTTACTAGAATCAGATTCATAAACAAATGGCATGTAGATCATCCAGGTCACACACAAAAAGATGCATACTACCAGCTCAACAGAAAAGAACTAGTGGTAATCTTCAGACACCGCACTGGCCACAGCAGATTGAGATACCATCTATTCAACAAGCTAAAGATAGGAACTGTGGCATCAGTGTAACTGTGGCACTGATGAAATGACTGCTGAACATCTGCTTCAAAGTTGCCCAAGATATGCAGAACAGAGAAAGCGCAAATGACCGACACCAGTACCATTCGTGGAAAAGCTCTACGGAGATTCAAATAGCCTCAAACTGACTACTGCTTTCGTTGAAAACATTCAAGTGGACGACGTCTGAGAGTGTACGAAGAAGAAGAAACACAGCTCATCCAATGCTGATGTAGAAAAGAAGAGAGAAGTTGTTCGACATGGATAATGAATACATCGTCAAGCCAGAGAGGAAAACCATGAACACTGATTTTGTCACTGAACAAAGTTTGGCCTTTAAAAGTGCTGCTAATTTAACACTAAAATTACACAGAATGGATTTTTGCAACAGGAAAACGCAGATAAAACTTCATGCAAGCTTTCAAAAGGTCACTAAGACAACAAACAAGACTTTTTTTTATATTATTCTATCATGAAATGGTCATAAAACATATGGTACAGCAATCAGAAATACGAAAATAAAATGACACATATCAGCATGACACGTCAGCTCCCCAAGCAGCATAGGCCTTCAACAAACTTACGTCAGACCTTCTTGTACTGTGCCATCAGCTCCCCTAGCAGCATAGGCCTTCAACAAACTTACGTCAAACCTTCTTGTACTGTGTCATCAGCTCCCCTAGCAGCATAAGCCTTCAACAAACTTACTTCAAACCTTCTTGTACTGTGTCATCAGCTCCCCTAGCAGCATACGCTGACAACAAACTTAGGTCAAACGTTCTTGTACTGTGCCATCAGCTCCCCCTAGCAGCATAGGCCTTCAACAAACTTACGTCAAAACCTTCTTGTACTGTGTCATCAGCTCCCCTAGCAGCATACGCTGACAACAAACTTAGGTCAACCGTTCTTGTACTGTGCCATCAGCTCCCCTAGCAGCATAGGCCTTCAACAAACTTACGTCAAACCTTCTTGTACTGTGTCATCAGCTCCCCTAGCAGCATACGCTGACAACAAACTTAGGTCAAACGTTCTTGTACTGTGCCATCAGCTCCATGTCTTTTCACATCTTCTTTCTCCCTTGCATGTCTGTCTCCAGCTCTCTTCGTCATGTATTCTTTGGTCTTCATCTACCTCTCTTCCACTGGGGGTTCCAGAACAAGGACTGCTTCGTAATGCTATCAAAAGGTTTCCTCGATGTGTGTCCTGTCCATCGCATACGACGTCTTTTTCTTGTTCCAGTGGCACTTGTCTGGTTCTTGTCATCAGTTCCCACATTGGTGATCTTGTCATACCGCTTCAATCCTTCTATTCTACGTGTTACGTTGGGTTTTTGTGTGTAAGATATGTTGGTGTAATCGTGCTGATACGGAGGTGAATGACATGGGTGTCAAGGCAGTGCATTCAATTTTATATAAACTTGATAAGATCTTCGTGGATGCGTCCACATAACATGACATGTTTATTCAGACGACACGATATTCATTTCATAGTAGTACATGCATTAATAATCATCAGCAAGGCATAGAACGTCTCAGTCAGTTCAATTCATCTGTACAAATCTAGCCGCTGTACTAGAGATGCCTAAAGAGGTTAACATCTAAGTAATGTGGGCTAGAGGTGACGATGCTTAAAAGTTGATAGTAGACTTACTTTCTACAATTCACGTAACTTCTCCATAAGTCCGGAGTCATCATAAATAAAGTGGCGGCCTCCAAAATATACATGCCACTTGACAAAGTACTTGAATCCTCTACCGAAAACGGGAGCTCATAAAACACGTCTGACTAGAACAAATAATTCTAACAGAAGGCCTCGAACTAACGGTCTGCATATATTAGTGCAGATTTTATTACGTCATAATCACCTAGTGACGTAAACCTTATATCGCGTTGTGGTAAAGTGGGATGTTATAAATATTTATAGGGGACTTAGTGTACTGACTGAGATCAGCTGTGAAGGTATATATATATCTAATAAGAGTAGTGTATTATATATAACCTTACTTGCTGCCACATATGTATACCTCAGTCAGAATTATTCTGGAATAGTGTGATGACTACGTTATATGTCTAGGGTATGTGTATGATGAAGTGTAAGTCAAAACAACAACAGACAGATAAACAATTTAATTTATTCCACTACACTTGACAACACTGTGACACTCACATACATAAAACACTCTACAAGGATATCTTAAAGGAGTCACTGATAACTTTTCAAATAACAATATGTATTCATTGCTGTCATGAATGAATATGTGTCCTGATTCAAATACAAAGGAACCAGGAATCACAATCAATTTTAATTACAAGTTATATGTACAGAATTTATTAATATGAATCTTGTAGTGACATCTATTTTTAATAGTATCCTATGTGTGTTAGTTGTGTAGTAGTAATATGAGGTAATACTGGTTTTGTTTTGTTCAAGCTCTGTTGGTATTTGTCATCATGACTTCAATAGTTTGTCTTTATTGGAACTAGTATTGGAGATGTTCTCAGTTCCTGATATTAAAACAATTAAATTCCCCTCTTAATTGTATTTTACACTGTCATTTTAAGATGGGGTACATAATGTTGAGCTCAGCTGGCCACATCAGCTTATCTTGCGTGATGGCGGCAGGAAAAGACTCCTCTGCTCGATTAGTTCTGGAGCCACCCCACTGGTTGCTATATGGACCAAGGAGTATGCTGTCCACCTCTGGCTTCAGCAAAGCTCTGACCAGGTGCTGCTCAATAACGTTAAGACCACAGTCCCTGAAAACAAGAAGGATGTACCTTCTACTTCATAACTAATTTATACTCTCTTTCTACACTGAGCACAATACATCACAAACATTGAGTTCAGAGCGTTAGGCCAACTGTCAGCTTCATCTGAAATACTTTATACCAGTATTTCCCTCCCTAATGGTTACTACGCCTCTGCAATTCCAGCATTATTTCTGTCTAATCAATAATCTAGGTGTCAGTGTACTGTTTGGCCATTCCATGCCGTTTTACTTTCCTCCGACACCTTCTGTTCAGGCTGGAGCATTATAGGCTTTACATCATGTTTGCTACTGAACTACACATATATACAGGCATAAATTAACAATTTACATTCAATTTTCATTAAAAGATATTGAATATTTCAAGCTTACCACAATTCATAGAATAATAAACAGTTTCGTTGACTGGCAATGGATATAGCACAACTCCGATCTGCCGATGTTCCAGGCTTTATTTTATATAAAATATACACTGGTGCTCAACGTACTGCTTCTTAGTAGGTTTATTACAAGATGTGGCAATGAACAGACGCTCTGAATCAAGTATATTCGCAGCTCTACCCAATGAAACCACGTCTCCACATCTTTTCAAAAAAGTACCCCTTCTATTCGTTTCCCATAACAACGCAATATAGTATTTATAGCCCGACCAATCGTGTTTAGTCTTATATTTGTTGCGCTCCAATCAATTTGGAGTTAACATGGTAGGCTATTTCCGTAACGTAAGGTTTTTTCAAACACGTTATAAAAAAAATTTTATGAGCAGAAATGATTTCATGCTGTCAGGCATCCCCACTATTTTATTTTGGTTATAATTTATTAATTCCTAGACTATTTGCGTAACGTTTTACATATTCTTTGTCAGCAAGCCCTAAGGAACCCAAATATACAAATTTAAAAGAGCTAAGTGGCTGCGTTCAAAATATGCAATTTCTTCTACCTCCTGTTTCGAAGATGTGCTGTCTGGGTACTGTAATGTTTTCAAACGTAAACCCATCTAATGTTATCTTTTCTAATAAGCGTTTTTTTCAGGATTTTAAAACCTAACTCTGGGAAGGTTAGTGTTTTTATCACTGTCCGTCTGAAAAAAAGTTAGTGCATGTGGCCTTACACGCGTGATAGTAGTAATTGTGTATCGCGCGACGCGTGTTGGGGTGGCATTAATAGCGAGACACGTGTTTAGTGTTGCATGCGTTCCTGATTTTCAGCCCTCCCTTCTTTCTATTTGAGTCCATCTGTTCGTTCGTTTTGGTAACGTAGTATAATTAATGTTAGGATTAATTTAGGTCATTACGCAGTGTGCCTCTCAATGTTTTTCTTAGAAATGCAATACCCGTTTTAATGTGTTGTGGAAACGCTTGTATTTATGCAGTGGCTTATATTTAACGTGGAAACGTTACAATTTGCAGACGAAGCATAAAACAAAGGGGGATTTCGAGTACATTCTTTGTGACAGCACTGTTATTTTACCATTGCTCTTCCTTTTATTAAATTTATTTGTTAGGCTTTGCATTTACCTTGTAATTTATATATGTGGATTAGAATATTTCACGACGCGTTCACTCACAATTAAAATGGTGCAAAATACATCATGCTGGCCCCAGATAGAATTGTTACCGCGTAGATTAAACTGCTAACAAAACTAAGTGTGGTCAACATGTAAAATACATTATAATCTTCTTTAACACTACGCAAGCACCCATTTATGAAAGTCTGTTGCTTTTTGTTGTTCTCCATTTTTCAGAACGATACAATAGGGCTAACATGACATTTGAAGATTCTTATTTTTGTATTGGATTTGATTTCTCTTGATCTCCATATACGTATCAATGTCATTAAATCTTCTCTAGCCTTTTGCATTCTTATTGTGATCTCATTGTCTGTCCCTCCAGCTGTATTTATGTTGCAACGAAGACATATGTATTATTATTCACCTTTTGTATGGGGGTGCTTCTTCAAGTGCAACCTTGACATATTCTCATTCTCTTTGTTTTGTTCTCTGTCTGTTTTCAGATCCACTTTTTGCTGTGACCTCTCATTAAGTATTTTCGCTTTGTCTTGAATCTAATTACGGTTATGTGACAGAAGAGCCAGGTTTTTGGCAAAACCTAGATCGTCATGCTGTTTAGTCAGAGTCCATTGGATTCCATTTCTCTTGATTGAAGGCACCGTTTTCATAACCCTCTCCTTTGAAGTTTTTTTCGGCCTTTACTTGCGCCATACATATGAGCAGAGATCAACTGAATATAAAAGAACCCCCCCCCCCCCCCCCCCCCCCCCCCAAAAAAAATAAAATAAAATAAAATAAAATAATAATATAAACTCACATTTGCTAATAAACGGAAAGTCCCGGAAGGAGTGGAAACATTACGTAACAGTGCCAAAAGTAAACGTTCACGATTCAAAATTAAATTAATCATGGCCTGTTCTTCCAGAGTATTATTGCTGCGTTAGCGTTGACACCGGGACCCCCAAAGGGGTCGATATCGAGCCTCAAGGGTAAATTTCTACATCCAGAGAGTCGATAAACCCCCGAGGGTCGATTAAACTTTTGGGGTCGAAAGACGACAATTTTGCAACAAATGAAAATACTGCTGTGACGGAATTTTACATCTGGAAGTGTTCTTATGGACAATTAAATGTTTGTGACATATTTTGCATTAAATCACCTAGAAAATTAAGGGAAGACTTTCAAGTATGTTTCAAGGACCTGAAGAAAATGCATGTACCTAACTGGATTGTTTCGCTGTTTAACGTAGAAATAGGAAATGCAGTCACTGAATTTCCCCTACGATATAAACTCATTGATATGTGTATGGATTTCTAACCTAAACAATGAGTTAAAAAATTAAAGCCTCAGTGACTACTGGATCTAAATACTGCTTCAAAATATCAAAATATTCGTGCAGCAGATGAGCTGTTTCTACTTACACCCCCAAGTTTTTACATGGTTGAAGCTGGTTTTATCCAATCATTGCAGTTTTATCAAAGTAAAGGAACAGACTAAAACTCGTCAATCTCCAAGCAAATATCAATGCCCTTGTTACTCATCAGCGTAGTGAACTTTCTTTTATTTTAAAAAAGAGAATATTTGAATATATATATATATATATATATATATATATATATATATATATATATATATATATATATATATATATATATGATAAGAAATATCTCGTTCAACTTATGATGGGTTATAATTAGGACATATATTGTTTTCAATTCCAAATAATATGAATAATTGCCGATATGTAAAAGTTGCATCACATTGAATGTTTGAAGATGTCGCAACTGAAATGGAAAACGTAAAAAAAAAAAATAATACAAAGAAATAAGATAAGATAATTGCGTTCAATCTTAATTTTTAGCCTTCTATGCCCACTTTAACCGCAAACATGAATTTATAATTCATTTAATCGTATCCTAGAACTTTGGACTATTGTTTATTTAATTTTAATTTTATTTTATTGCTAACTTATTAGTTATAATACCGCTGATACATTTGTTCATTCATTTCCCATTTTGCTCCTTATCAAGGGCCAGGACCACCACTGCTTGCAGGAAACCTGAACTAAAGAATTCACGTGTTCTTTTTAGTGATAGATTCAGGCAAATTAAGACGGCACGGTTAATTTTTCACAGGGTTATGTGAGTATTTAACTAAATGACATTGTATCTGGATTACATCGTAAACGGTGTTTTCCGTGAACGTTTGCTCAAACTAATCAACAACTCCAAATAGAAACATGAGTGACTGTCCGGCATCATCATCATCAATTAAAAAAACTATGCTTATGAACTATCTGTTTAAATGCACAGCATTTTATAAAAATAAATAAATAAATAAATAAAAACTGGGTGACATTTTTCGTAACATCGACGCAAACAACAAGAGATTGCACGTTGATCAGCTAGTTTATTGTCCCTAGTAATAACGTCTATTCCGATAAAATGCATATTTTACCTATCTATATATATAAATATTTATATAAATAAATTTTGAACAGTGGTAATTGTAAAAATTGGATAAGTTCCAATAGATTACAACTTACCAAAGAACCAAGAGACAACAAAACATTTACTGTACCGATGAAGTCAAAAACTGTATTTGATCAGGTGTGACCTCTAACGATTGTTACTTTCTCAGGAACTTTAGTTAAAGTATTTTATCCAGCAAACGTTTAATGCAATCAATATACTTAGAATCACGTGTTTACAAAAAAATCATCAAAGTACAGAGATAAGAGCTCAAAACAGGAACTGAGACAGCGACACCATAAAGATGCCAGATAAGTCGGAAGAAACAAACGCTATTTAGTCAGATAGGCCTGAAACACTACATGCTGTTTAGTCAGATAAGCTAGAAACACCAAACGCTTTATAGTCATATATGTCCGAAACACCATACACTCTTTAGTCAGATTGGTCTGAAACACCAAAGTCACGCTGTATAGTCATATATGTCTGAAACACCATACACTCTTTAGTCAGATAGGCCTGAAACACCAAAGTCTGTATTATCAGATATGTCTGAAACACCAGCTATGTAGTCAGATATGTCTGAAACACTTAACTCTGTTTAGTCAGATAGGTCGGAAACACTAAACGCTGTTAATTCAGATAAACCAGAAACACCAAATTCTGTACAGTCAGATAGATCGAAAACACCAAACGCTGTTTAGTCAGATAAACCAGAAACACCAAACTCTGTATAGTCAGATAGGTCGGAAACACCAAACGCTGTTTAGTCAGGTCGGAAACACTAAATGCTGTTTAGTCAGATAAACCAGAAACATCAAACTCTGTAAAGTCAAATAGGTCGGAAACACCAAACGCTGTTTATTCAGATAAACCAGAGAACCAAACTCTGTATAGTCAGATAGGTTGGAAAGGCTAAACTCTATTTAATCAGACAATGTCTGAAACACCAAACGCTGTTTAGTCAGCTACGTTTGAAAAATCAAACGATGTTTAGTTAGATTTGACGAAAACCCCAAACACTGTTTAGTCAGGTACGTCGAAAACACCAAACGCTGTTTCGTCAGATATGTCTGAATGTCGTAGATTTTTGATAGGAGAATTAAGACTTGGGTTGGTCCCTTCTGAATAGGTTGGAATGAGTGATAGTCGCAGTGTGAGATAGAAATACAAAATAGATTTCCACGAGTGAGGTGGTAGAATAGTGATAGAGGCTGTCTCTGAGAGCGGGAAATCTTCTCTCTCTCTCTAACCTATCTTCTACGACAGATCTAAAGTAGTCAGACAGTCTAACACATATACATTAAATATATATATATATATCCACTCACGTGCACGCACATTCAAGTGACGACAGGTAGACACACAGGCGTGGGAAACTATAACAAATGATTATATAGATATTTAGAACGAGCTGACCAACATGCTGATTAATTTATTGTTAAGTTTATTTATCATTGTAAACTTACGTCACAACATGTAACATTACATCAAAATGAAAGCATATACACAAAGTCATAAACAAATCAAGGAATGCTACAAGAACTGGTAGACCCACAGATATGATCTTCCCTCGATGGATAGCGCACAGTCCCGTTAGGAGAAAGATGATAGCACAAAGAGTCCCAGATACATATGATTGAGTCTAAGAGTTTTCCCCGTTTAAGGTATGAACAGACCTGATACTATAATCCAGTTTAAGGGAAAATATTGTTAGCAAAAAACAAACTTGCATGAAGAAAGTTATGAAAGCAAATAGGTGCCAAAATACAACGGTAACAATAACACTCAGACCTGCGTTCACTCTATTCATTCAGCCGTGGCCACGTGTGCACATTTATACTTACAGCTTTGATCGCTGCCTCTGGGAACATAATATTTTTAGGACCTTCACACAGACCCGTAAATGCAGTCTCGACCAAAAAATCCCCAGTTCCAAAAAGACGTACTGAATTCTCTGTCTCAGGGAACGATTCCTTGGGTGTTCTTATTTTTCGGATGTCTGTTTAAGTCACATAAAATTTGTCCAGGCACGAAAGTTAGCGGAACACAGCGTCACTAGCGTAGGTTTCTAAAAAAAATGAGGAATGTCAGGTTGGGTACCTTATCTCAGTATATGACTATATTTGGTCACCACACTACTAGTCAAAACTCTGTCGGATGTTACTGATATTTTGCTTGCCACAGCGGCTGATCTGTACTTAAATGTTATTCTGGAAGAATTAATTCTGGCGCGATAGGCCTTTTACTTCATTTAACGGTTACAGTTCATGTAATGAAAGTGCTTAAGTTCTTCACAGATAATGTTCACGTACTAGAATGCTGGCAAAGTTTGGGTACCACAGTATTCACTGAATAAAGAAAAATACATATGAAATATTTTACATATTATGTACTCTATATAACTTACATTTTTAAACTGCAAGCGTATAGCTTGACTTATCATTTAAAACTTCCCGTGAAATAAGTTATATATAACAATCAATCAGCACGAATTAGGAATACCTACGGATTCCGTCAACACTCATGAGGCATCTAGCATTTATAAGTTAGTTTAGAAAAATTACTCTCGTCTGATTATTTAGCAGTAAAATTAAATTCATTATAGCTACATTGTTGTTTAAGCTAGAAATTATAATTTATTCTGCTTTCCACAGAAACACGTCACTAGAAAATAATACAGACTTATGTATTAAGCGCTCTGCACCAAATCTAACTAGTGAAATAAAATAAGCGATTTAACACTTTAAACACTTCACGAAATACTAGATAATAGGTATAATATTTTACCTCCACACAGAATTTACAAGCGATCGCACAACTTTGGAATTATATGCTTATATTTATTGGTAGTCTAGAAGTTCGGCAAAATTTTTGCCAAGAACAAACTAAGACTTCGCTATACAGCTTATTCTCTTTGCACGAAACGTCCTGTCTACTGCGAATTTAGAAGCGAGAATGAAAATCTATTTTCAAACTCTGGTTATATCTATTCCCAGACAAAGAGGTAAACTTTTATTTCGCCAAACCGAAATAATCCCCCTTTCCGTCTATAACACTTTACGTTTAACACCAAGAGGCTGTCGAAAACTGACACTCTGCGTCTCTGACATCTCCGTCTAAGAAACGGCCATAGCGCTAAGTGTCAGATGCAAATGTAGACATCTTGTCTGCAATGCAGGGGCAGTTTTCGCACCTCACGCTGACCATGGCCCACAATGAGTGTCGTGTCAGGTGAAATTTCCAGACAAATGTCTCAAACTGCGCCAAGGAGACGTCATTTATCGCGCCTTTCCTGAGCGCTCAGCCGCAGAAACCGCGCCTGTCAGCTGAGAGTGCAGACATAGTCTGCCCGTATGTCTGAGATAAGTGAAAGTCACAGTTTCGTGTCCTGACATCTAATGCAATTAGAAATGCATTTTAACGCTCTCCCGTCTCTGCAGAGACTGACACGTTACGTCATAACTGCGTTCTCAGTTTTGAGAAAAGAAACAGGTAAACGTTAGAATGGGAAAATGGCTACTAGTTGTTGAATCATGCTTTATTTGATAAATGATGTGAATGTCCACCAGTGGATAAATGTAGATGTTGGGACTGGTGTAGTAAAGTGTAACGATTGTCAACTCATCAAACCCAGCACAGTTTTGGTCATACAGGTCATCTTGTCCTGGAACATGATGAGGCTCCGACAAGAATGTGAGTGTAAACAATGAGTGTGTATCTGAATGTCAGTACGCGAATGGTAGAATGATTCGATAGAGTTGACAGGTTGGTAGTACATCACTCATACTCACACTGTTCGAATTCAAGAAGTACTGGAACTACGGTGGTCTTTTTATAACATTTAATGGGACGCACACTTGGACAGTACGTGTATGGTTACAGGAACAAATGTCGACATAGACAGCATAATGTTGATCACAGGAATATCATCTTAAGTTAGCATTCATGCTTGGCAAATATCATAATGGAGCATTCGTAAATAAGCATTCAGCGTTCCATCATGTAAATCATCTGGCTTTACTGACTGGGCACGTCAGACCATAACCAATACATAGGAAGGCTCCTAGACCTAACCTCGTCTAGCGAATATTCCTTCACGTAAAGTTCAATATATATATATATTTCATAATATAGGAATCCCAGACATGGGTTCTCACATGTAGCAGTGATCTCTTGGTTCATCGAGCGATAGTACAGGCATCCCTTTTTCTCACTCGATAAATACAAAGTATATGAATTTCAACATGGCTGTTCTCTCTCTCGTGAGCTTCACTCACTATAGAATATAGACCAAAATTAGTCATTCATTAAATGTCCCCATTTCTTCATAGGTTCTCTCATAGAGGTAATTGAATAATATCATACAATCCAGTGCTGATACATAGGAATGTCTTCTTCCTTTGAATGGATATTCTTTTTAAAAGTACCACTGTGCATCTGCTTATCAACAACGATGGCGAAGCCCAAGTTCATAATAAATTGTGGTTTTACCTTTTTATGCGAAATATAACTTTGCCATTCCTTGGCAAAAGAGAATAAACACTGGGGTAAAGTACATACAACATGTCTAAATGATTATCACTTTTCCCCATCCATATATAGATCACTATTTCGGCAAAAAGCCTGCTACAACAAAACTCGGCATCCTCACAGGATGACAGCCATGGATCACACCCTTTGCTAGCGATACTTCCGCTGCATAGCCTTTGACCTTTTCTAGCGACAACCAAATTAGTTCGACTTAGAAATGCAAAGATATCCATATATAAGACAGACTCGTCCTACTCATACAAACACTACGTATAAATTCAGGCCATAGATATACTGAAGCAAGAACAATCTATTCCTACCCAGCCACAGAATAAATCGCAGTAGGCCTAGAGTCGTCTGCGGAGTCCGATCGAAGATGACAGAACTATTTTCAAGGGAAGCAACCCAAAAATGACTTCTCCTTAAGCACTTAAAAAGGAAATACTTTGCTTACAAAATATTTGCGAACATAATAAGAATATAAATGTATTATATTGCAAGATAGTAAAAATTGCCCTTTACAGTCTTACCACACCTCCTAGATGTATTTAAAAAAAAAAAAAAAATTTTATTTTTTTTTTTTTAAATACATCTAGGAGCACCGTAGAATAGGCTCACAACGCAAGAATACTGCGCAGATGAAAATATCAGGAATAACTATAATTCCTAATATGACTGGTGAGAATATATATCTCAAAATCTGAGAGAAATTGTTTCCCTACGAATAAATGTTTCCAGGAAGGTGTGATGTACGTATAATACAATTCTGGTAATTATACAATGCATACCAAAAATTCACACTACAATCTTAAATTTATGATTTATGAAGAAACAATCATCAAAGAACAGCGGTGAATTAACATCAATAAACCGCTAAGTAGCGATACCATCATTCTATTATTAAATTACAAATGTGTATCTTAGTAAAGAAACAAAAAAAATAACTGTTGTAAAGTTATACATATTAAAAAGATCCAATATTTAACAGTTAAGTGGCATCATGTGGGCATCTGGACAGAATGTCCGCCATCACATTTTCTGAACCACGGATAGCTCGTACCGAAAAATGAAAAGGTTGAAGAGCGATTGCGTATCGAGTTGATCTCGAGCTCTTCAAGTTCTTACTTTGGATAGCCGTAAGAGCTTTTTGGTCAGTTTCCACTACGAAATGCGCGCCCAGAAGGAATCTTTGGAGTTTGAGAATTGACCAAACCATTGCCAATAATTCACGGTCTAAAACCGAGTAATTCCTTTCTGCAGCATTAAGTTTTCTGGATATGTACATTACAGGATGCAGAGTTCCAGAGTACTCTTGCATTAGTGCCGCTCCAATCCCAGTGGATGAAGCGTCACTACGAAGAACAAATGTCTTATCTGTTGTAGGTAACACTAAAATAGGTGGTGATGAAAACATAGTTTTGATCTTCTCTAGTGAAGATTGGCATTCATGAGACCAGTGAACCATGTTAGGCGACCCTTTCTTTAATAGTGTAGAGAGAGGTGCCATGATAGAGGACAGATTCGGAATGAAACGTCCATAAAATTGTATGAGACCTAAAAGACTTCGCACTTGCTTTTTAGTCCTAGGGATAGAGATGTTAAGTATCTTAGTGATATTATGGTCTTCTGTCTTCAAGAAACCGTGACCTACTCGATGGCCTAAGAAAGCAATTTCGCTAAAGCCAATACAAGCTTTAGATGGTTTTGCTGTCAGGTTATACTCACGCAGAGTTGATAATAATTCAACTAATCCTGAATAGTGATCTTCCCAAGTATCGCTGAAAAGACAGATGTCGTCTAGATAAGCAATGACATCTGACCGATACGATAGGATTCGACGCATCATGCGTACAAATGTAGCTGGTGCGTTCATAAGGCCGAAAGGCATAAAATTCCATTGGAAAAGGCCTCTGGGAGTAGAGAAAGCGGTAAGAGGTTTGGCGCGTTCGGATAATGGAACTTGCCAATATCCTTTAGACAAATCAAGTTTAGTGAAAAAATGCGATTTAGAAAGACGAGTAAGTAACTCTTCTAGTAAAGGCATAGGTTCAGCATCGAACTTCGTAACTTGATTCAATTTGCGATAGTCAACGCAAAGACGTATGTTATTGTCTTTTTTTCGAACAATAACCATCGGCGAAGAATATGCAGAAGTGGATGGTTCGATTATTTGTAAATCTATCATTTCATCCAACTCCTTTTCAACCTGTGTTTGGAAATGTATAGGGATAGGATAAGGCCTAACCCTAATTGGAGTATGTTCAGTTAGAACAATGTCATGCTCAATGACATGAGTTTGTCCAGGGATGTCAGTGAGGACATCCTGAAATGTTTGTAACATAGACGAAACTTGTCGCCGTTCTCCTAGAGACAAATCAGGAGAAACAGTAACGTCTTTCCATGATTCACTAGAATGAAGTGGGATCATTGGAAGCGGGAGATTAACATCCGAAAAACTTGTTTCCTCATCCTGTATTACAGACAGTGATGAGTAATGACCATGTTTGACATGAGAATCGTCCGTTGCCTGGAAAATAGGCTGTAGATAGTCAGGACGTTCATGGAACTCCGTAAGCATATTGATGTGGAAGGTTTTATGCTTCCCGTTAATATCGACGATGTAGTCAACATCTGAAATTTTCGATATTATATCGTACGGACCTTTCCAACTAATAAGGAGTCTATTTTCACGACAAGGTAGCAAAACAAATGCTTTGTCACCAGGACAAAGTTGTCGTAAAGTTCTCTTCTTATTAGCAAATTGTCTTGCCTTCTGCTTAGCAAACTCAGAAGAGGACGTTGCCAATTTGCATGCTTCGATAATCTTTTGTCTCAGCGCGATGACATACTCGTAAGAAGATTTTGTGTCATCGTCAATATTGTCAGCTGTTATAAGATCATGCAGCAAAGACATTGGGCCGCGCGGTCGCGCGCCAAAGACAAGTTCAAAGGGCGAAAACCCTGTATGTTCATTGGGGACCTCTCTGTACGCGAAGAGGGCCGCGGGTAAAACCCTATCCCAATCCTGAGGATGATCCTCAGTTATCTTCCCTAATAAGTTCTTAAGTGTTCTATTTAGTCGCTCGACCATCCCATTGGACATAGGATGATAGATGCTACTCAAAGATCTCTCTATCTGTAGAGTAGACATTACTTGAGACATGGTATCCGATATCAGTTGGGTGCCATGATCTGATAATATTTCTCCGGGGAATCCCAGCCGAGAAAATATAAGCCAAAGAGCATCTGCAATGTCAGCGGTAGTAATGCTCTTTAGAGGGATAGCCTCTGGCCAACGTGTGCACATGTCTACACACGTTAAGATAAACTGATGTCCTCTAGCAGATTTGATCTTGAATGGACCAATGATGTCTATCGCCATTTTCTGGAATGGACGAATAGGAATATCTGCAGCCTGAATAGGCGCAGCATGACGAGGACCTTTGGATTTGACTTCTTGACATACTTTACAGGATCGACAATAGATCCGTATGTCCTTGTTCACAAAAGGCCAAAAGAAAGCCGCAAGAACTCTTGACTTTGTACGGGAAAAACCCATGTGACCAGCACACTGAGAGTCGTGTGCATGTTGTAAGATCTTAACTCTCAAATTCTTGGGTACAAGAATCTGAGAATGACTTGACTTAGTGGAGTCTTGCACCATACGTACAAGTACGCCATTCTTCATTGTAATCCAAGATTTACAATTTGAATCTTTATTCGGATCACCTTTTGTTACAAGAGTGAAGAATTTCTTAAGAGTCGGATCTTCTTCTTGTTGTTTTATAAACGAGTCACGAGAAATTACCAAGGGATCATCTTGGTTATGCACTTCATTATCTTCAACAGATGAAGTTTCAGGCATATTGAGAGCTTGAGCTCTAGTGACTACTGCATTAGCAGATTGCATATTTTGATTTTCCCAAACGGAAATTTGCTCCGGAGTGCATTCTTGGACTCCGTGAATGCGACCGATGATAAGATCAGCGATCGGATCCGGCAAAAGACATGCGTGTACATCTCCTGTGAAGAAAGGAGTAGCAATCCTAATGATAGCGGTAGAGTATTTCTCTATGGTGCCGCCAAATGTTACGCATTTGACTACTTTGCCTGTAGAATGAGAAGGATCTATGAGTGACTGCCTAACCCCAATAGTTGTGCATCCAGAATCAAAAAGTACTGAGACTGGATTGTCATTTACTAAACCTTTGTGTAAGACAAGAGAACCTCTCCCATCATGCGCGATTGACGCAGGAAGAGCGGGAAGAGGATGGCCACAGCTTAAAGTAGACACTGTGGTTGGCTCAAATAATGTTTTGCATTGGGGGCACTGAGATGCTCTCCCAAAATCAAAAGCGGCACATGCCATATTATTAGAGTCATCATTATCTTTATTTTGTTTATAGGCTTCGTGGGACTCTTGCTGTGCAGAGTTCGCCTGGTAATGAGCTTTATGTTTTTTGAATTGTGCTCTACCTCTGTTATTATTGCCTCTGTACTTATCATTGTTTCCACTATTATAACCTCTACTCGGGTTTGAATCATAGCTCCTTTGGTTACTATCATCATATTCATTATAATGAGTATCTCGGTAATTATGATCCTGTTGTCTCCATGAAGGAAAACTTGGATAGTTTCTAGAATGACTTCCTTTGCGAAAGTTCCTGTAATTATGACCACCCCTGAATCGAGGGCTGTCAGCTCTTCTCCAGGTATTCGAAGAAGAACCCTGAAATGATTGGTTACCTTGGTTCTGATAACTGTAATAGTTACCTTTTTTATTAAACCTATTTTGAGGTCCTTGGAATTTGTGAGAGTGATTAGGGTTGTATGGTGTTGCAGAAGCAACTGGCATACCTTCTTTAACCTTACTGTTGCTAATGGCTACGTCCGGATGTGCAGTGACGTATTGGGTACAATACTGTTCCATTTCTTTTAGAGACTTAGGTTTACGCTCATGTAAGAATTCGAGGAAAGGTTTTTTTATACTTGACATAATCTTGTCTCTGAGTATCAAGTCCATAAGGGCTTCATAAGTCTTTTCTGTTTTGGATAGCTCAATCCAACGATCAAATGTAAGTCGTGTCCTTGCAATGAATTCTGAGAATTCTACACCTGCCTCAGGCACCATTGTCTTAAACAACTTCCGATAACCCTCTTCAGACAACTGATACTTCTTTAATAAGGCTGCCCTAATAACATCATAGTTATCTTTGTCAGCCTCTTCAACCAAACTTAAACTAGTCAGAGAATCACCTTTCAGATTTTCTGATAACTGGTTAGCATATTGTGATTTGTCCACATTATGTGCTCGACACGAGCGTTCAAATCTGTTTAGCCAGAATGTTATGTCATCACTGGAAGGGTTGAACGCTGGTACCTTGACCTTGTAAGTAAAGGGTTTACCATTACCACTAGATGCTTGATTAACATTACTTATGTTTGTTAACTTTAACTTTTCTAACTCAAATGCTAAAAGTTCTTTTTGGTGTTCATGTTCTCTTATTGCTTTTTTTTCTTGAGCTTCAGCTTGTAATTTTCTCTCTTCTGCAGCAGCCTGTAATTTTTTCTCTTCAGCAGCAGCTTCATCTTTTCTTTTCTCTTTTTCCATTTCCATCTGGAATCTTTTTTCATCAGTCTGTATCTGCAATTTCTTTTGTTCATCCTCTCTTTGTATTTTTCTTTCCTCAGCTTCTAATTTCTTTTCTTCAATCAATGCTTTTCTTTCTTCAGCAGCCAATGCTTTGTCATATTGAGCAACTGCCCATTCTTCTAACTGCTGACCAGTCTTATCAAGAGCCCTGCCTTGTGTGATAAAATAATCCAAGGTAGACATCTTGTCTAATAAGATCAGTAATTTGCAAAAGTAAATAAATTTACTTTCTTAGTCTTAATCAAAGACTTTGTATGATAACTTTGTAACCTGTGAAAAATAGTACTTAACTATCCCAATCACTGTGGGAAACAAGCCTTACAAAGGTCTTGTATAAATCCTTATATAATAACAGCTATAAGTTGCTGGTTCACTCTATAATATAAGTGCAGTGCACCAGAAATAGTGTTTTATATCATCAACTGTGTACCTTTAGTAATAGCAATTAACTATCAGTTGATTCTTGTACATCAATTTATATGATCAACTATATTTTAAATAGTGTATGTCGATCAGGCACAAAACAAAACAGTTATACAGAAAAACATGAAAACATTTGCGGAAATGAAATAAATCAAATGGGAAAAACAATAAAAGATAAACCGCAAGAGGATAACAAATACAAATAACGCCACAGTATATAAATATAAATTGAGAATAGAACTGAAAGATAGAATAGGGTAGACCAACAAATTACAAACAAATCAAAACAAACTAAAGAACAGAGGAATATTACAAAAACAACAATGAGTACAGACTTCACAGCTAACACTAATAGCAACAGCTGTCGCAGCAAATTTTCAATGAAGAAAATTGCACCTATAGAAACGCACACATCAGACCCTCTATTACGTGGGATACTCTGCTGTGTGACACCGCCCAACCGAAACAACAACCCGCTGGATACAAACAAATATCACATATAAATAGTTAAACATAAATACATAAATGCATAAATAGTATGGCAATATGATGTAAATAGAGTGTTGCAGAAAGAATGTGTTGGAATGAAGGCTCAGTTACACTGCCTAATAGTACAGTACTGTGGTACTTTATTAAACAAATACTTCTGGTCTAATTATTTTAAATTCAACACAGAAATAGAAGCTCCATCGTTGATTTGAATGATAACAATCAATGTAGGACTTCTCAGTTCAATAACATTTTCTTTCGCAAACACTGTCAAATATTCTCCAGTCCTGATGTGTAATGTTCTATGTTTCAACCAAGCTCGCTGTGTAACACTGTCAGTTGTATGGCAAATGTCCAATGAACCAAATGTCAACAAACCCTGACCTAGTTACTGCATACTCTCGACAGGACAGGTCACGCTGACATCACTGTAGAGTTGTACTGCTGATGTATTTGTGTGTCGTAACAGACCCCAAGGAACGTCTGGTCTCAGTAGTTTACTTCTCAATATGGTCACTGTGCAGGTTGACCCAGGAAGCTGGCACACCAGTTGTTAAACTCTTTCTTTGTGTGTAGTTGTTAACTCATACTGGCTACTAGTTGTTGAATCATGCTTTATTTGCTAAATGATGTGAATGTCCACCAGTGGATAAATGTAGATGTTGGGACTGGTGTAGTAAAGTGTAACGATTGTCAACTCATCAAACCCAGCACAGTTTTGGTCATACAGGTCATCTTGTCCTGGAACGTGATGAGGCTCCGACAAGAATGTGAGTGTAAACAATGAGTGTGTATCTGAATGTCAGTACGCGAATGGTAGAATGATTCGATAGAGTTGACAGGTTGGTAGTACATCACTCATACTCACACTGTTCGAATTCAAGAAGTACTGGAACTACGGTGGTCTTTTTATAACATTTAATGGGACGCACACTTGGACAGTACGTGTATGGTTACAGGAACAAATGTCGACATAGACAGCATAATGTTGATCACAGGAATATCATCTTAAGTTAGCATTCATGCTTGGCAAATATCATAATGGAGCATTCGTAAATAAGCATTCAGCGTTCCATCATGTAAATCATCTGGCTTTACTGACTGGGCACGTCAGACCATAACCAATACATAGGAAGGCTCCTAGACCTAACCTCGTCTAGCGAATATTCCTTCACGTAAAGTTCAATATATATATATATTTCATAATATAGGAATCCCAGACATGGGTTCTCACATGTAGCAGTGATCTCTTGGTTCATCGAGCGATAGTACAGGCATCCCTTTTTCTCACTCGATAAATACAAAGTATATGAATTTCAACATGGCTGTTCTCTCTCTCGTGAGCTTCACTCACTATAGAATATAGACCAAAAATTAGTCATTCATTAAATGTCCTCATTTCTTCATAGGTTCTCTCATAGAGGTAATTGAATAATATCATACAATCCAGTGCTGATACATAGGAATGTCTTCTTCCTTTGAATGGATATTCTTTTTAAAAGTACCACTGTGCATCTGCTTATCAACAACGATGGCGAAGCCCAAGTTCATAATAAATTGTGGTTTTACCTTTTTATGCGAAATATAACTTTGCCATTCCTTGGCAAAAGAGAATAAACACTGGGGTAAAGTACAAGTATCTCTTAAAGAGATTTAAATGGAAAACCTTTTCCTTTCCTTCAATAGAGATCTAGTAGTTAGCCTTAGAAATCTTTTTCAGGACGGTAAACGGCCCTTGCCATCCGATCTTCAGTTGGTTGTTTCCGGTAGGGAGTAACACCAAAACTTTCTCTCCTGCTTCCATCTCTCTCTCTTTCGCGACTTTCCTGTATCGGTTAGCGTGCTTTGTGCTTGCTCGCTTAAAGTTTGTCGTTGCTAGGTCCCATCCTAGTTTCAACCTTTCCTTTAAATCCGATACGTATTTACTGGCTGAGACAACTGTCTCATCAGCTTTCTGGTCTGTCAGCGACCAAAGTAAGGCTTCAAGCGGCCCCTGGATAGGTCTGCCGAATAAAAGCGTAGCTGACGGAAATCCTGTGGAAGTATGAGGAGATTCTCTGTAGCCAAATAAAGCTGCCGGAATGCAACAATCCCAATTTTCAGGTTTCACGTGTGCCAGTCTACTTAACATCATGTTGAGGTTTCCGTTAACACGTTCTACTAGCCCATTTCTGGCCAGAGTATAAGGCTTAGCGTAGATGTGCTGGTCCCTCAAGATCTTGACGATCTCATCCATCAACAGGTTTCGGTATGGAGATCCGTTATCCGTCAGCACTTGCTGAGGGAATCCCAACCGAGTGAAAATCTGCACGAGGGCTTCTGCGACATGCTTGACGGTCTCTCCTGTCTCTTGACCGGGTTTAACCAGGTTTCTGGCAACAATGCAATCATACGAAATCCCCGTGTCAAATAAACAAGAAGTTTGAGAACCGTTCATAATTACAGTACCTCGCGTTGAGGGTGTATCCCCAACAGGTTGGGAATCACTGTCAATAATTCCGCCTTGCGAGACTGTTAGCAAGCATCCGATGCGTTTAGGCTCGGTGTGCTCACTCTGATCATTAGTCCCGTGCTCAGGGGTTCTCCCTTTGCCACCTTGTCCTTTCTGGCTGCGCTGCCATGTAGGGCGGTCGGGTTGATCAGACTGTTTACTGTGGTTGGGGTACTTGTTTTTGTAGAACTTGGATTTTTCAGGAGGGGGGTTTTGAGGTCCATTTTCTCGGTGGTTATTCGGGTTGGAAGCATGAGAAGCATGAGAAGATTGGTCTAGATTATTTTTCAGAAAATGCTCTTCTGTCGGTTTACGTTTTGTGGCCGGTAGTTCAGCCAGCGCATTGTGATAACGCTCAGACTTTTCTAAGATGTCTTCAAGCTTTTCTGCCCCCTGCTCAGCTAGAAATCTCCGGGTATCAGCAGACAAAGTGTTCTTTATTTGTTCTGTTAAAACAAATTCCTCCAGACCTTCATAGGTAGAGGGGAGCTGTGAAAGCTCAAGGCACTTTGTCAAATATCCCTTCAAACGAGATGAAAACTGCTGGAAAGTTTCAGAGCTCTCCTTCTTGCTGTTGCGAAACAGTTGCAAAAACTTTCGCGCATTCATTTCAAAGCGCTCCAGTAACGCTTTCTTCAACACATCATAGTTGTCTTGTTGGCCACTTTCCAGTTTAGAATAAACATCATAAGCAGAACCTTTAAGGGCCTGGGAAAGTTTCATACACCAACGCGACCTCTCTAAACCGTACAGGGTTGCAATTTTCTCAAATTTTTCTATCCATGTGTCAATCTTCTCATTTGGACAAGGGAAAGATTCTAGCGGAAAAGACATAGCAGTGAGATGAGTAGATTGTGTGTTAGAAGGATCAGTTAAAGAAGAATGAGGAGAAGACTCTCCATTGCTGGAGGTAGAGGCAGCGCCACGACTTTGGAATTCTAGAGTTTTAAGAGCCAACTCATGCTGTCGTCGTTGCTCATTTTCTCTTTCCTCATGCTGTCTCTCCTCCCTCTCCTTTTCATGCTGTCTCTCCTTCTCTCTTTCCTCATGCTGTCTCTCTTTCTCTCGTTCGTTCGCCCTGCGAATTTCCATTTCTTCCTCAATCTTCTTTTGCTGTAATTGACGGTCTTCCGCTTCTTTCCTCCTCGCTTCTTCTTCTTTTCTCTCCGCATCGTATCTCTCCAGTTCGTCTCTGACAAAAGCTTTCGCTTCTTCTCCGTCCAAACCTTCCTCTCTCGCTTCGTCTCTGAGGAGTTGTCTAAGCTTTGCCCTTTCTGCCATAATAAGTCAGTAGCTGAGACTTAGTCCAGAAAGAAATAGGGAAAAGGATGCACTGGTTGCTACCACTTGCGAGAAATTACCAAAACCAAAGATGATATACTTTAACCTGTGATACCTCCTCCAAAAATATAGTACCTAACTATCGCTGCTATTAATCGGCAATAAAGCACCTAATGCAGACGACTACGCCAAATAAATGGTAGTTAAGATTACGCACTGAAAAATAAGTTGCTACAGTGGAAAACAAATAATTATTGCAAAAATTTAAAGAGAAAAAAAAAATCCCTTAATTTTTTTAAACCACTATCAAGTTCACCCCCTGAAGACAGTTAGGGTAAGGGAGGCAATTAATCTGGACAAATAGTCCGAAACGCACTCCTTAGCTTTGCTCAAACACCTACTTCTTCAAAACCCTGTGAATGTTATACACTCACAAAACTTTACCAGCGTTCAGTATTACAAAATCAGTAATAACATATATTCCGACAAAATCAACCTGTAAACCAAATGTATAATGCTCAATAATGCCTAAAATAGATCGTTATGTCTAGGGGATAGTTATTTTAAAAAAATACAAAACTCACAAGACATCACACTCTTACTCTATATCAGAATAAAGAAAAATCTCAGACGAGCTGATATTTGTCGTCTCGTCTTCCTATTCTAAGTTCAAAAACCGGAAACGAGCCCACATTTGTCGTAGATTTTTGATAGGAGAATTAAGACTTGGGCTGGTCCCTTCTGAATAGGTTGGAATGAGTGATAGTCGCAGTGTGAGATAGAAATACAAAATAGATTTCCACGAGTGAGGTGGTAGAATAGTGATAGAGGCTGTCTCTGAGAGCGGGAAATCTTCTCTCTCTCTCTCACCTATCTTCTACGACAGATCTAAAGTAGTCAGACAGTCTAACACATATACATTAAATATATATATATATCCACTCACGTGCACGCACATTCAAGTGACGACAGGTAGACACACAGGCGTGGGAAACTATAACAAATGATTATATAGATATTTAGAACGTGCTGACCAACATGCTGATTAATTTATTGTTAAGTTTATTTATCATTGTAAACTTACGTCACAACATGTAAAATTACATCAAAAAGAAAGCATATACACAAAGTCATAAACAAATCAAGGAATGCTACAAGAACTGGTAGACTCACAAATATGATCTTCCCTCGATGGATAGCCCACAGTCCCGTTAGGAGAAAGATGATAGCACAAAGAGTCCCAGATACATATGATTGAGTCTAAGAATTTTCCCCGTTTAAGGTATGAACAGACCTGATACTATAATCTAGTTTAAGGGAAAATATTGTTAGCAAAAAACAAACTTGCATGAAGAAAGTTATGACAGCAAATAGGTGCCAAAATACAACGGTAACAATAACACTCAGACCTGCGTTCACTCTATTCATTCAGCCGTGGCCACGTGTGCACATTTATACTTACAGCTTTGATCGCTGCCTCTGGGAACATAATTTTTTTTAGGACCTTCACACAGACCCGTAAATGCAGTCTCGACCAAAAAATCCCCAGTTCCAAAAAGACGTACTGAATTCTCTGTCTCAGGGAACGATTCCTTGGGTGTTCTTATTTTTCGGATGTCTGTTTAAGTCACTTAAAATTTGTCCAGGCACGAATGTTAGCGGAGCACAGCGTCACTAGCGTAGGTTTCTAAAAAAAATGAGGAATGTCAGGTTGGGTGCCTTATCTCAGTATATGACTATATTTGGTCACCACACTACTAGTCAAAACTCTGTCGGATGTTACTGATATTTTGCTTGCCACAGCGGCTGATCTGTACTTAAATGTTATTCTGGAAGAATTAATTCTGGCGCGATAGGCCTTTTACTTCATTTAACGGTTACAGTTCATGTAATGAAAGTGCTTAAGTTCTTCACAGATAATGTTCACGTACTAGAATGCTGGCAAAGTTTGGGTACCACAGTATTCACTGAATAAAGAAAAATACATATGAAATATTTTACATATTATGTACTCTATATAACTTACATTTTTAAACTGCAAGCGTATAGCTTGACTTATCATTTAAAACTTCCCGTGAAATAAGTTATATATAACAATCAATCAGCACGAATTAGGAATACCTACGGATTCCGTCAACACTCATGAGGCATCTAGCATTTATAAGTTAGTTTAGAAATATTACTCTCGTCTGATTATTTAGCAGTAAAATTAAATTCATTTTAGCTACATTGTTGTTTAAGCTAGAAATTATAATTTATTCTGCTTTCCACAGAAACACGTCACTAGAAAATAATACAGACTTATGTATTAAGCGCTCTGCACCAAATCTAACTAGTGAAATAAAATAAGCGATTTAACACTTTAAACACTTCACGAAATACTAGATAATAGGTATAATATTTTACCTCCACACAGAATTTACAAGCGATCGCACAACTTTGGAATTATATGCTTATATTTATTGGTAGTCTAGAAGTTCGGCAAAATTTTTGCCAAGAACAAACTAAGACTTCGCTATACAGCTTATTCTCTTTGCACGAAACGTCCTGTCTACTGCGAATTTAGAAGCGAGAATGAAAATCTAGTTTCAAACTCTGGTTATATCTATTCCCAGACAAAGAGGTAAACTTTTATTTCGCCAAACCGAAATAATCCCCCTTTCCGTCTATAACACTTTACGTTTAACACCAAGAGGCTGTCAAAAACTGACACTCTGCGTCTCTGACACCTCCGTCTAAGAAACGGCCGTAGCGCTAAGTGTCAGATGCAAATGTAGACAACTTGTCTGCAATGCAGGGGCAGTTTTCGCACCTCACGCTGACCATGGCCCACAATGAGTGTCGTGTCAGGTGAAATTTCCAGACAAATGTCTCAAACTGCGCCAAGGAGACGTCATTTATCGCGCCTTTCCTGAGCGCTCAGCCGCAGAAACCGCGCCTGTCAGCTGAGAGTGCAGACATAGTCTGCCCGTATGTCTGAGATAAGCGAAAGTCACAGTTTCGTGACCTGACATCTAATGCAATTAGAAATGTATTTTAACGCTCTCCCGTCTCTGCAGAGACTGACACGTTACGTCATAACTGCGTTCTCAGTTTTGAGAAAAGAAACAGGTAAACGTTAGAATGGGAAAATAGTAATGTATATAGTCGCAAACGAACGAATGCGAAAAACACAGGAAAAAGGTAAAGAGCGATAATAAAAATAGAGGATACGGGTGACAGAAAAAGAAGAAGATATAGGCAATTTAATGATCATAAAACCTATGTGACACTGAAACACCATACGCTGTTTAGTCAGATATTGTTGAAAACACCAAACGCCGTTTAGTCAGATATGTCGAAAACACCAAACGCTGTTTAGTCAGAAAGTCAAAAACACCAAACTCTGTTTAGTCAGATATCTCTGCAACACCATACGCTGTTTAGTCAGATAGGTCAGAAACGCAAACTCTGTCTAGTCAGATATGTCTGAAACATCATACGCTGTTTAGTCAGATAGGTCAGAAACACCAAACTCTGTTTAGTCAGAAATGTCTTCTTCTTCCTCGTTCGTCCTGAAAAGGACGTTGGTTGCGTTGTGTCGCCGTTTACAGCGAAGCTGTGATATTTGCGCCTTTCGGCCCGACACATCCGACTTCCGCAAGGCATTTTTTGGGACCGGGTTTGCCTTCCCTCTTCGATCCCTACTCTCTCAGCCAGACTGCAGTGATGCAGCCTGTTTCCGGGACCACTACTTGGAGGTGGAGTAGGGTCTTGGTCAGCTCTGGTTCGCTGACCCTGACGCAAGCAGTCAAGCTATGAGTCGCGGACTGTATTCATCTCTCTTGCTGCGTCTTCGGTCTGAACATCATACGCTGTTTAGTCAGATATGTCAGAAACACCAACAAAATCAAACGAGTTTTGATGTAATCAAATTTTAAGACAAACAGGTGATTGCCATGTTCTGCAAACAGCTCTTGATACCACTTCTAGAAAATATTTTTTGTTTGGAAATAAAAGCAGAAAAGACTCAGGTAATGACAGCAAAGAATGACTAAAAACCGTAACAATTAACGAAAGCCACCTGACCATACTGATTCAGTTCAGTACTGTGTAAGTACTGTTTAGTCAGCTAGGACGGAAGCAACTGGTATTGTCATTAAATCAGTGAGGTTTCTGCATAGAGTATCATCAACAAAATCACCATGATATATTGTACTGGGAAAAGACCAGTTTATGTTTGTTTAAATAATCTGTTAAAAATGTACATCTCACCCTCATCGTTATTAGTATCTTTGTTTTGGTCAGAAACTAGTGTTTCATGTCTTACAGCTGTGTTTTCAAGTCTTACAGCTGTGTTTTCAAGTCTTACAGCTGTGTTTTCAAGTCTTACAGCTGTGTTTTCAAGTCTTACAGCTGTGTTTTCAAGTCTTACAGCTGTGTTTTCAAGTCCTCTGATGGCATGCTGTCATTTATATAGAGGTATTATCTTTCTGTCCAATCATTCCTCATTTTCAGCTGAATTTACCTGTTGTTAATATTAATTCTCTTCATCTAACATTGCTAAATATTTACATCTACATCTAAATGATGACTTGTACAACTGGCTGTTTTTTTAAGGAGTGACCAAAATGTAATTAATGTTCATGACAATACCTATGTGACCTACTGTACATACAATTAAATTGTGCGAAAGTACAACAGCCAACAAGTGATTAGAAAGACGTTATAGCGTAATTTTTGTGTCACGAATGGCTCATAAACACTGGTATTTTATTCGCCTTTCGTTGTGGCGAGTCAAAAATGTGAGATTGTTGGACTGTAGACTAATTCACAAATCAATCAATAAATAAATAAACCAATCAATCCTCTTTGGCTCCCCAAGGAGCATGGGCCTTAACAAACATGTGCCAAAACCTTCTATGTCTTTGTCGTCAATTCAAGGTCTTTCCATGTCTTCCTCATCATTTTCCCGTCTGTCACCAGTTCTCTTCTCCATGTGTTCTTCTGTCGTCCTCTACTTCTCTTACCCTCGAGATCCTAGAACAAGGACTGCCTGGTAATGCGGTCAAAAGGTTTCCTCAGTGTGTATCCAAACCATCGCCTGTGTCTTCTTCTCATCTCTTATTCAGATGGCATTTATCTGGTTCTTGTCATCAGTTCCACGTTGGTGTGACATGTCAAATATCCTATCGTTACATTTTCCTGTGACCTCCTTCAATTTCTCTCCTGTGCCCTTTTTTTCTTTTTTCTCAATAGCTCCTTGTCGTTACTTTCGCTTTCATCGGTCAAGGTTTTCTTATCACATCTTGTCACACCTCTCATTCACCCCTCTCTCCTGGTTATTTTCTTATTTGTTATCGGCAACGCGTAGCGAAGGAGCGAAATTGCCACACTGACTTTTGCTTATCGCCAGTTCCAGAACGAGTAAGAGTCTACACTGAGCGACATTCCTATTGTTAACCACCCAGACTTTTTTGTCTGGGGAAGATACCCAAAACCATGTTGTCGCATGAAAAGGAGCTAGTCTGACATACATGACGTGCACAAATACACGGTCGATGACAGTCTTGATAATGACTAAGACACGGACAGTAATGTAATACTTCGGGCAAGTAGACTTTGTTGTGATAAACAATTACAAGGCAATAACATCTTCGAGGAGATAATAAGGCTTGATCTGTAAAGTAGAGAGTTTCTAAACATGACAGGTGGAGGAAGAAAGACAGTATATGGTTATGGAGTTTCAAAATCACATCTTGTTGTCGTGTAGTTTAACAATCACATATTATGTTGTCTTGTAATAATGTTCTACAGGAGAACAGTGGGTGAATAGACCCCTACCAAAATCAAACACTTATTTGTAATTGGTTTGGTGTCTGAGATGCTAAGATAGACTGCTTTTGATTGGACCTCCTCCAAGTAACAACATGGATGTGTAGGCAAAATTTTTACTATATTCTGCAGCATTGTAAGACTATTTCACTGATTTCCAATTTGAAACAATTGAAAAAATTATAGCAAGACATACCACTTCAATCCTTCCATTCTACGCAAGCACCCATTTATGAAAGTTTGTAACTTCTTGTGTTTTTTTTTGTTGTTCTACATGTTGAAGAGCCATATAATAGAGCCAACAACATTTCAATTGACGATTCTAATTTTTGTGTTGGACGTGATTCTTTGTGATGAAAGCTTCTCTTGCCTTTTGAATCACTGTTTTGATATAACTGTCTGTCCTTCCTATTCTGTCTATACTGTTGCCAAGATATACTTATCTTTTAGGGGTGTTTCTTCAAGTGCAATCTTGTAATCGTTTTCTACATTTATTCTCATCATCTGTCTTTACCTTGTGTATTTTCAGACACGCTTGATGTGACCTTAGGCAAAAGATTCTCAAAGATGTCCCAATCAATATTTTTTGTCTGCTGGTCCTTCTGTCTGTTCAGATTTATGTATCGACAAACCCGCTGCAACACCTTATTTAACGTGCTAGTGATTGCCGAAAACCAAATTAATTTTTCCATGTCGCGCTACGTGTCCTAATTTTATTATCTACACGTCGAGCCGCATTTGTTGTGCACGCGATCGTCCACTGCTCCGGTATTTTTATTTTATTTATAAATTACAAAAACGTGTTATCTCTTTAGATAAAGAAGGAAACTTCGAGAAACTTTATAACTTTTCCTGAACAGCTGTCAACTAATGTCTCGAGACTGATACGACCTGACGGGGAAAACAGCGCCAGATAACCTATATTTGAATACCAGCAGTGTAGGATTACAAAACGGAAAAATAGGAAAGTGGTTCCGTACTACAGTCGGAGAGCAACAGGATTGCTAGTTATCGGAACTACTCAACTTCTTGCTTGAGAAAACAATGTCGGAGATGTTAGAAGGTCACATAGCATTAATAAATATTGCAAGATGTATTACTACAAATATCCAATTCGCGAGCGACAAGGGTGCACTGGCTAGACGAAACACCAACAACTCTTGATACCTTTTTTTTTTGTTTCCTATCGTAGTCTTGCTGTTCTACCGTAGGGTGTAGAGTTTTGGCAGACAGCGCTGTCTCTCTCTCTTTTTTCATGTAACCAAATTTTAAGACAAACAGGTGATTGACCTGTTGTGCAAACAACTCTTGATAGCACTTCTAGAAAATATTTTTTATTTGGAAATAAAAGCAGAAAATACTCAGGTGATGACAGTAAATAATGACTAAAAAGCTATAACAATTAACGAAAGCTATCTGACCAAACTGACTCAGTTCAGTACTGTGTAAATATAATTAATAATGAAAGAATAAAATCAAATCTAAGGGCACGAACTGAAATCAAAGCAAAAATCAGTTAAGGTAATGCAGTTCTAACTAATCTAAAACTAGTCTGATGATAAAAAAATACAACTATTACTAGCGTCTCATCTTATCTTAGTGAGTGGAGGGGAAAAAAAGGATGAGGGATGAAATCGAAACAGGAAACGACAGGCCGGATAGAGATTTGTCATTGGAAGGGAACAATTTACATTGCCAAGAAAAAAATTCAATTTTTTTTTTTTTTAAACTTCCAGAATTCTATATAGTAGCCCCTTCAGTCATGACTGACTTAGGGAATGCGCCCCTGAGGTGATAGCTTTCAGTTGCTTTTTCTCCTGGCGTTCCTTTCGGCTTTTATTGTCTCTTCTGCTTGTTGTGAGACCCTCCCTTCGTGCAACCTGAGGTGGCTCCGTAGGGAGCATCACCACTTATGCGATTGGCAGCTTCGTCTTCCCAGGTTGCTGGATTTATGTCCAGTGCCTTCATGCCTCTCTTGCGCACATCTCTCTTGCACACATCTCTCTTGCACACATCTCTCTTGCACACATCTCTCTTGCACACATCTCTCTTGCACACATCTTTGAACCTCAGCTGCGGTCAGTACGACTGTTGTTTTGCCATCTGCAAGTTGTCCGTAGAAGCTATCTTTAGGGATGCGACCATGTTCCATGCGTCGGACATGGCCAAGCCAGCGTAGCCTGCGCTGCCTAAGCAGTGTATACATGCTGTGAAGGCCAACACGTGACAGCACCTCGACATTTCTCACGATTCTATAAAGTAAACAAATAACTGAATATTTTTACACGACCAACGAAATAATCTCATAAAATCAAATACAGAGTTCACCTATTTATCTTAATCATACGCTACATTAGTTTGAATTCAAGGTTGTTTTTTTTTGGTATCCTTTTTTGTACTGTCAAACAAATATGTTAATACTTTAGTCGTAAGTCATGGTATATGTGGTTTCTAAACTCATCATTTCCAAAGCCAAAATATTATGTGGAGTCCTTGCATTGATTCTGATTTTCGAGTGTGTCCGCTACAGATAGTTTAAAACGTTGCTTGGCATTCATTTTTGGGCGAAAACTTACATATTTATAACAGGTGAACACTTCTTCTTTGGCCCTTGGCAGCTGACTGACAAAGCAGTTGTGAACGGACTGATGACGACATTATATAAAAAGATACCCTCAATTCCACCTAACATAAGAGACAACGGAGACTGATGACGTAATTCATAATTAATCTATAAAACAAAAGAAACTTAACATAGACACTGTCACGGTGACTGATAATTTATTTTACCAACACGTCCCATTTTCTTACTCCTTTCAGGTTCTGGTTTCCTCGACTTTTTGCATATTTTTTGGGGTTTCTTTTCTTTCGGATTCTACCTACATGGCCCATTATTCCTCTCTCAGACCCCAACCCGCGGCTTTGTTTTCGTTCTGGCCTTCATTATAAATTCCCCACTGGTCAGTAGCGGTCAGCTCAGCTAACGATAATATTACCTGAGCTGCACCTGGCGTTTGTCTGACCAGAGGAATGTCTCTTGCTGGTAACAGGTTTGATCTCCAGCGAGCAAGAGTTTCTTTGAAGCAAACCGCTAGCCTAATATAGTGGGTAGCGAGATCAAGGGGAGACAAAACTCTCGTTCGTTCTGAGAGATTTTGTTGCGGCCCCTTACCGCTTTCAGAATATATTACGTCTTTTATATGAAACTTGCTCGCGGTTGTTGCTTGTGATGTAGATTCTAGAATAACATTTGTCTTACTCGTGATTACGTTATCCACCGTGCATCTGTGGGAAACAGGCTATGCCAGTCCTGGGGTAGCGTCACTTGTAGACTATAAATCTAGAGGGTTTTAATTAGTCAAGCACACTCATAAAATTTTCCTGCCCGTGATGACCAAATGAGACTAAGGCAGACGTTAACACAGAACTAAATTGTGTTACCTATTTTCTCATCATCTCGGGGTAAGTAGACATCTCTTATAATATATGTATTCATGTTAGCTTTTATATATACCTGATAGGGGTGTGACTTGAATTCATTTAGAGGATTTCTCCCGGTAATTAGTTCAGTGATAATGTAGCGCCGTCCACTGCCTTAGTTAAACGGGCATTAAGCAGTACGTGTCTCCCTGTGTTATTTGTTACAATGGCTTAATGATAAACTTACGATAACAGATACTTACTAGGCGTAGAACCTCAGTTCGTGCAGTGCTTACCTTTGGGTTAAGAGTAGGCTAAAATAACTGTCATTACTGTAAGGAAATGTCAGCTGTGTAGGTTATTCACTTAAAACTGAATAGTGATGTGTAGGCACCACAACCCTGAATTATAAGAGATAGTCACTTATTACTTTCTGAGAGTAGAAACTTCTAGTGGTTGGGTGGAACTTTATATGCCTACTTGTGTAGTTAGACACCAGTTTATAACTTTCACAGAAAGCAGGCACCAGCCATAGATAACATAATATCTTAGGTTTCAGTCACAACCTATTATTATATATAGCAAGAACATTGCATTTTCTATGTATGCATTTTTGGGATGTTATAATTTTTCCTTTTGGGTGTATCGACCCCAAGGGGCGCGTACCATTATTATGTAATGCCAAATGCTGTATTTATATGTCAATTCACTTAATGTTGTAAGATGAATAGCATATCCACTCAGCTGTAACTACAGGGTTAAGTTTCCTGTACGTTGAGTTGGAAGAAGACGGAGTAGATTTTGCTGTCAGAACATTTACTGACAGGTACATGTGTGTACAAAATATATGAGCTTATGCAGGCGCATGATGATAATTGATACAGTGGAAGTAACAGGAGGGAAACTCACACGGATAAAGACAGCCAGGACTATCATTGCAATGACAACCAACTATAGATCCCATAAGGGAGCATAACTGTGTATTATAACGTTATTGTAATTGTATTGTTTGCTTGATGAAAAAGTTGTTTCCTTTGCGTCTCAGTTTCAGGCTATACCGCATTGCTAGCGCAAGATTCCAGTCAGGCGAAGAACGACCCATTCTCTTCGATCTAGCGGTTTCTGAAAACACCTAGCACCATGAGTTGTCACCCCCATACTTGAAGCAAAAACCCTTTTGCCAACGCCCATCCCTCTAATGGGAAATAAGCTCACGCAGTGTGCAACGAGCCATTGCAAATCTTGCAATCCCATTTTGCAGTAGTGGTTTCCTACTCGCCTCTTGATCACCGGTCAGAGCATTGCGGATTCCAACCTATCTATCAACCCAGCGTCTTCAGCAGAATCAAATACACCAGGTGTGTGCTTAAACGGAGCACCCCAGTTACCAATAATAGTTCAAGCCAGCCCAACCGGATTGTACACCAAGCATGCAGGCATAATTTCAAGCGCCGGGATAATAGCGCAATGGACCATTTGTCCTAAAGTAGCCTCGTCTTGTGTATGTTTCTGATCAGTAAAACCCCGCACGTATGAGCGGTCAGCCGAAGATAAACCGAGTAATCTACAAGCCTCTCTCGCTATTAGGGTGTAAACACCAGTGCATAGATAGTGTCTACAGTGTATTCAATAGTGAACATTCATCACCTATAGGAGGATATATATATCTAAAGACACTAACTGGAGTATTGATCGTGGTCCCCCAAAAACGGAAGGATTGAAGACTCTGTTTATTCATTTTTGGATGTTATACAGGTTTTATGTTGGTGGTTTGTGTGTTCGTGGGTGTGTAGTTGCATATTTGTGATTATTGATGTATTCTTATGTTGTTGTGCTGATATGCATTATTTTCATATATATTTCTTCTTTAATAAATTTTACTCATTTATTAATGCGCTGTTCACGACCCTTTCGTCCATACTTAATATTACAAGCTCTTTACTATAGTCTCTATTTTTGACAAGAGAAAAGAGAAAGAGCGGGGGGTGCTTAGACTATTTAAGTGTGTTGAGGCTTGGAGAGAGAGATAACTTTAGTGAATCCTCTTCCAGGGTGGTCTCAAGTTCACCCTATTTACACAATATCTCTGTGTAATCTATAATTTTGTCAGTTCACTATCATTGTCGATTACACTACAATTGTCTAACTCGACAAATACTCTAACACAGCGGTTATGCAGTAGTTTTTGTCATTGTTTTAACTTAACTTAACTTAACTTACACAGTATTATCAGATATGAATCAGTGGTTGAAAACCGGCACAGTAAAAAAGCTGAAACATAATGTGGAATGTGATCAATCACCAAGTACTTCTCAGGACACACCCAAGACTTTGGTGCAGGATAGTGAAAAGACACGATCTTCAGTTTTACATAGAGCTAAAAAGAGAAAATACTGTGACGAATACATGAAGTATAGGTTTTCGTTTATAGGAGATAAGGTGTGGCCGTGTACATAGTTGTTCCTTTGGAAACAGGCTATGCTCCAACAAGACGGAGGAATCACAGACTACCCCATAATTTTATATTTTATGAGAAACAGAATATAAAAAAAATTATAGTGTCACATATTTAGGGTAGAGTCGCTTCTACACGCTATTTCTAATAATTGGGTGATTTCCCCTGACCAATCGGATAGCTCAGATTTACCCCGGGGAATATAGAACAGGAAGCCATCTGGCAGTAGAATGAAAGAGCGCAACTCAAGAGGTCGCATCTGGTCCAGCTCTACATATTTCTTAGTTTGAGGAAATCAAACATCAACATTTATTATAAAATGTGCATTTCAGGACATTGAGTGGTTTTATATTTCTTACTTGCGTAAGTAGTGACTATCATTCAATGTATATTTTGAATAGAACTCCCAACCCTAGTCGCAGCAGAACTAGGTTCGAGGATTTGAGTCAATTTGAAAAAAACTAGTCTTACACCTCAAACCGTGTAGAGCAGAAAATATCCTTGTGTTGGAAAGTATTTAGCTCAAGGAATACTTATGATGATAAAGAAAACAAGGACAAATCTGAAGAGATGGGTAAATGTCGTCGAACCTAAGATAAGACGGTAACTTAAAGGAAGGAACACGGTGGAATGAGAAAGTTCGCCATATTTGACAATTGAGTAGGCCTATGAGACAAAGATGCAAAAAGGGATTTTTGCATCGATGAAAGCATCTGATGAGATGTTAAAACTTTATTATGCTTATTATTGAAAAAATGTTCTGAGTTCCAGACTTTGTTGAAATTTAAGTTTCATGCTGAAAGATATTAAAAGTTTTGCATGAAATCGAACGCTGTTGAAAAGGTGAATTACTACAGTTTTGAGATTAAGCTAAGAAATCTATCCATTTCAATTAAATTCGCTACATCAACACCTAAGAGAAGAAAATCGAACCTGGTAACACAAATTTAGGAGAGAAATCTAGATCTCTGGTGATTAGGCCAGTTAAACATCTGCTCTCTGTAAAGTAAACTGAAAATACTGCATATACCGGCACTGCCACATGATGGTAATATGGTGCCGTTCCAGTCCTAAGGAACACCTGCCCCGGCCACATGATGGTAATATGGTGCCGTGACCAGGATTCTCTTTGATAAAGCGAATAACTAGCGATCATAGACCATGGACGATTTACTACATAATTTTCAACAGCTTGGTGTGGAACAACAACAACCACAGAACCAACCCGTAAATACACAACCACTGCAGCCCCAGGACAGACAAAATATGGAAGGACCAACAATAATAGCGCTACGGCAAATTACTGAAACCCTACAGAAAAATGACAACTACGCGAAATTCACACAGGTTAGATCCATTGTTCAGCCGTTCGATGGAAACAAGAAAAAATTCAGAAGATGGTTGTCCGACATGGAAAAATTTGCGGCACTAGCAGAGGCAACAACGGATGAAGAGAAAAAGAAAATCGCTCTGTTAGGTTCTGATTTCAGAAGGCATCTTATTAGAAAAGACACCAAGACTATTGCTGAAACAATCCAAGCAGCAATACAGGAGGAAAATCTTCACCGAAGGTTCCAACAAAGAGCAGGTAGGGAACCCCGACCAGAATATAGGGACTATGATGAGCATGAGCCTATGGAAGTTGACCATACCAGGAGGCAATGGACTCGCCCACGACAACGAGATGATAGACCCCGCAATTATAGACCCCCCACACAGGGGCAAAACGACGTCAATAATGTCAGTACAAACGGATGCTTTACATGCGGTAGGCTCGGACATGGTTACAAGTCCTGTAGAGCAAATTACAATCATGCACCATTCAGAAGAGGAGGTTACCAACCACAACAACCCGCACCACCCCCACGTGATTACACCAGAAATCAGTATACCAGAGGCGCACCTCAACCCCTCATGCGTCAGGGAAACGGCCGCGCCACTCACTAAACAGGACCGTTAGTGAGGGCAACAATCACAGAAAATGGTCCAAAACAAAAGAAACAACACAGAACAGAAATTGTCAAGTGGGCCCATCCAGTAAAATGCAATATGAAGAAATGCTACATGATGGAACTAAAATACATCCGGACCCCAGTTCCTGCATCATGTCTATACAAGGCCAACAATATAGGGCACTGGTAGATACAGGAGCATCCATCAGCCTTATTAGGTTCCAATTGTTCAAGAGGATCCAACACTTAGTACGATTTCAACCGTCCAAAACACACCTAGCTTCAGTCACGGGACAAAGACTAAATTCAGTTGGGACAGCATGGCTAAAATTTTCCTTAGGCGAAACAAATTATGAACACCCATTTGTCATTACTAAAGGAATGTCTAGAAATCTTATCCTAGGGAGAGATTTTTTTAACAAACACAAAGTTCGAATATACTATGACCTCCAGAAAATCAAAGTCAACAATACATACATAGATCTCCAGGACGATATCCACATAGCGTCTTTGGTAAGGATTACAGCTCCCATAACGGTGGCTCCAAACTCCCTGGTCATAGCAAAAGGCAGAGTAAAAAATTCTGAGTACATAACACCAGGGCAATCAATTCAAATACAGCCCCTAGCAGAAGAAAGCATTATTGATGACCCATTGTTGCAAATTACAGAGGGAATTGCTGAAGTCTCGAAGGCTAGAGATTTCCCCATCATGATATTGAATATGTCAGGAAAAACTACCACTATAAATAGAGGCACAATTGTAGCACAAGTGGATACGTCAACGATAAGACAGACTAAAACCAATAGAGACCATCCACAAATTGTCTCAACCACCCCTATTGGACATAATGCACGAAATCGCAGCACAAATAACCATAGTACATGGAAAGTAAACAGTTATAAGGCTTATGCAGAAAAAGGCAGCAACATCAGTCACAGCTATGTTACACCACAGCATACCCTACCCAGATGGCAGAAACGAACCAGTCCATACATAAGAAGAGAAAGGCCACAGTATGAAAATGACTATAATTACTCATTCTTGCGCCCCAGCACACCAAGAGAAAAGATGAAGTGCTGTATATCACAGAGTAACAGAGAAACAGAAATTGTCTTGCCAGGAGGATATCCAAAGCGAAGAGACAGTGATACATGCCCCATGGAGTATCAATATAACTCAAAAACAGGTGGATATCATAAAGTCCCAAAACCAATTGAAATTTCCGAAGAAAAGGAAGAATTCTTATATGACTATACCACAGGAGGATACTATAGCAGCAAAGTTGGAAACAGAAAGAATGAAAAATTTTCGCCCAGGGAAAGAAGACAGCCCTATAGCACAAACAGAAGAAATACAGTAACGTACGCGGATAAGCGCAGTTACGGCAGAAATAATCAGAAAAAATGGCACAACAACGACTACCCCAGAAATATAATAAGAAATGAATATACAGTAAATGCAGTGACAAATGGAAATGCACACAGCACATGGCAGAGGAAACAGTACCAAGCACAGCCCAATGAACGGCAAAGAACTACGCAAAAGAAAGCCACATACCAGGAGCAGAGATTTTCACAAGATGCAAGAAAAATGTCCCAAAATTATGGGAATGAAACGGAGGCATCAAGACAGACCAGAGATATCATAGCAGATCATAAATACAGAGAGAGAATAGCTCAGTTACTTGCAACCCTGAATGCCACAAAAGATAATAAGCAACGTTTGAAAACGTTTGTAGAAAAGCACCAAGATGTATTCGCACTCAATGACATGGAATTAGGCAGAACTAACACTGTCACAATGGACATTCAAACAACCACAGAGGAGCCAATACATATGAAACCCTATCATACGCCCTTGAAAAATAGAGAACTCGTGGAAACGTCTATAAATGAAATGCTACAGGCAGGAATCATCGAAAGATCCCGTTCCCAATGGTCCTCACCCATAGTGATCGTAACAAAGAAAGACGGCTCCAGTCGCTTTTGCTGCGACTACCGTGCCCTTAACAAAATCACAAAAGTCATTTCCTACCCTCTCCCCAGGATAGACGATCTACTTGCGACGTTAGGAAAGTCTACATACTTTACCACACTTGATGCAAGGTCAGGCTTTTTGTGCATCCCCATGACACCTGAGGCAAAACAGAAATCCACATTCTGTTCACATATGGGAAGTTTTTTTTGGAATGTTATGCCATTTGGTCTAAAAGGATCTCCAGCAACATATATGTCACTCATGGATGAAGTGTTAAAGGGTCTACATCCATTTGCCCTGGCATACATAGACGATATCCTGATACATACCGCAGGCACGATGGAAGACCACCTCCGCAAGGTTGAAACAGTGTTTGATAGACTCAGGCATCACCAAATAAAGTTAAAACTGTCGAAGTGTGAGTTTCTAAAGACAGAAACAAAATATTTAGGCTTTGTCATCAATAGACATGGCGTCAGACCTGATGAAGATAAAGTCAAAGCCATAAGAGAAATGCCTAGCCCCAAGACGGTGAGACAAACACGCTCATTTATTGGTACAATAGGGTACTATAGGCGCCACATCATCAATTTCTCCAGAGCAGCAGAGCCTTTGATAGCCCTTACCCGCAAGTATGCACGCTTCAAATGGACAGAAGACTGCCAGAGATCCTTTGAGTATCTAAAAAATGCCCTAACCACCATCCCACTGCTTGGACATCCAGATATTTCTCAGCCCATGATACTATACGCCGATGCCTCAGATAACGCAATTGGTGCATGTTTGGTACAACCAGTACTAGAAGATGAAACACCCATCCTACCAAACATTCCCAACGAGAAACCCATTGCATTCCTATCCCACGCATTGTCAAAGTCACAAAAACGGTGGACCACCACTGAGAAAGAAGCATATGCTATTCACTATGCAGTACAAAAGTTTGACTTTTATGTCAGAGGAACTAAACTCATTATAAGAACTGATCATCAACCTTTGGTTAACTGGCTCACCAAAACACAAGAACAGCCAAAGAAGTTACAGACATGGGCAATGAATTTACAGTCCTACGACACCACTATCGAACATATCCCAGGCGAAATGAACACCTGTGCAGACCTCTTATCCAGGATTAAATATGATGATGAAACTGAAGTGAAAACAAATAGAGTCAAAAATGATGGCACATCCTCAGAGATTGACGATAATGCTAAAGAAATTAATGAAATTACTTCATCAAGTCGAAGAAGTACCTCAGATTCTGCCACTCAAGTAGAAGAAGAAAGCCAAGATATGTTTGACATGAGAGTAGAACAAGCGAAAGATGCAGAAATTGTCAAGCTGCTCACATACGTGAAAGAAAACCCAACAAAAAGTAAAGATTTTACAGTACACCCAACGGATGGAGCTCTATACTATATTGATCAGAAACAAGAAGGGACACTAAGAAAAGTCATTCCAGCACATCTAGTCCCAGAAGTATTGCTACAGTTTCATGATAACAACGGGCACATGGGAAGAGACAAAACAATTGATGTCATAAAGAAAAGGTATTATTGGCAAACTTTCTACAAAGACATTACAGAATATGTAGCCACCTGTAGAACATGTAAATTGCGGAACATGAAGCCACATTTAATTCCCCTTCAAGAAATGCAACCTTCCCATTACCCCATGCAAACAGTAAGCATTGACTTATCAGGTCCTTACCCACTCACCCAATCAGGCAACAAATACCTCCTGCACATAGTTGACCAATACTCTGTTTGGCCAGAAAGTTACCCACTCAGTGATGCCACATCGCAGTCCATCACGCAAATTTTTTTACAAGAATTCATTCCCAGGCATGGCTGTCCAAAACGAATCATTTCAGACAACGGTAAACAGTTTATCGGTAACCCATTTAAAGCCACCTTACACCAGCTGAATATTGAGCATACTACAACCACTTATTATTGCCCAAATGCAAATGGCAGAAATGAACGCATGCATGCCACCCTACATGATATTATTAGCAAATATATCAAGGGGAACCACCAATACTGGGACCTATACATTAACCAAGCTCTTGAAGCCATCCGAGTAAACGTGAACGATACCACAGGAATGTCACCCTTTCTCATGCTATACGGAAGAGAACCAAACTTTCCGTTAGACAACCTACTTCGCCCACAAAGAAAATACATGGGAGAAGACCCCATCGAAATAATCCTTCAAGAAAAGTATAAAGCTCACCAGATTGCACAACGAAATACGCAGAAGGCATTTCACAAGAAACAGAAACAACATGATAAATCAGCCAAGCTACCAACGTACAAAATAGGAGACAGAGTATACTACAAGAAACATGTACGCAGTTCAAAATTCGATGACCGATGGTTAGATGGCTACAAAATCATGAAACAAACTACGCCTGTAAACTTCATTATTTGGAATGAAGAGAAACAACATCAAACAAAAGCTCACGTAAAACAAATCAAAAGTGATAATCACCGGCCCATTCCGCCTCTGACGACAAATACAAGACCAGTCAGAAAGGCCACCCTAAATTATAATCCATCCAGCACAGATTCGTCTGACATATCAGAGTCAGAGACGACAGACTCTGAATTTTACCAAGACGACCACATACCCAGACCACCCACAGATGAAATACATCGAGCAAGACAACAACGAGACTCGTCCGAAAGCGAAGAAGATATCCCACCACTTGAATTACGTAATAGACTACAAGACAGAGACCTGCGCATTAGAAATGAAGAAATCATGCCTCAGACGTCACACGATGACAACAACCAAGCACCTTATATCCACACTCAAACTTACTCCCGCAGTGATAAATCGTCAGCTGATACCTATCACACCCCCAGTTCAGGCAGTTCTAGTTTTAACACTAGTGAAAACCAAACACTGCTATACCACAAGAACAAGATTGCTCGTTCAAAACAATCAGATCCTGAAGAAACTATACCCAAGCAGATTGTTGAACCATATACCAGCGATCTTTATGGAGACGAAACAGAACAAGACATGAGAGAAGACAGTGTCAACCCCAGCACAGCTTTGTCAGACCCCAACGAACATAATGACAGAAAAATGGTAGAATTATATGAACAAGAAACAGACATTGATACAGCTAGTTCTATTGAAACCAGTGATGCGGATAGTACATTATTTGTACCAGTCAGCTCCAGTGTCAAACGCGCCTATAAAACAGAATCAGATGACTCAATCCCTAGCAACAAAATTCCGCGTATACAGCACAACTATATCAGACGAAAGATTCTGAAGAAACGCTATAATGTTCCAAAACCAAGCCGAGAAGTGTTAGCCTCATCTCAACTAGTCAAAAACAACAGTGTGCAAATTACTGTGCCCATTGTAAACCGTGCTAACGTTCAGCACAACCAGGTCAGAAGAAAAATCAAGGCGAAACATATACCTGCCTCAAAACCAACAGATGTTCCAGCCATACAAACCCTAACCACAGTGAAACCATCACCGCAATCAAATGATGTTAAGCCAGCACCGCATTCGTCAATGTCCTCAGTGCCCCAACAATCAGCAAATGCAGTGTCGTCGCCTATCACACCCGTCACCACAGTTACTCAGTATGATGCTCGCCTATGCAGTCGGGAAATTGCAATGCTCGAGGCGATGGAAAAAGTCAAAGACCTCGCAAAGCTATTCTGAAAACACGCCCCTCGAGTCTTCAATGTACATGCCATTCCATGTACGGCCAACGCATATGTGAAAAAAAAAACCTTTTAACAATGTACTAACCTTCCTATGTACTTTATTTTCAGTTTCTGACTGTTCAAATGACTTGCTTCCAGACTAAGATGTCAAAAGCCCCACTGAGAAACTTTTTTCCAGCCTTAGAATACTGATGCATCAAGACCAGCCCACGGAGGATTTTCATTAGATAGCATAGTGTTGTGAAATAAAAATAACAAAACAATTGATAACACACGGTGTTACGAGTTTACAGACACCCTCATTTAGTTACAGACATTTTCTTAATATTTAGAATGTTACACAACCGTACCTATAACACATGTGTCATACTATTCTGTTGTAACATTCATCTCCACTTTTGTAACTGATCATATTCCACGCTCCATTCACCAGCATTTTCATGCAGACACTTTACACCAGTATTTTTCTTACCCCATACTAATATTTCTTTGATCTATAATATGCTAAACTCCTTTATATCTATCACCTTGATCAATCATACTGTTCCTACTATGACTTCTCTTAACAGCACATAATTCATACCCAAAACCAGTATTGTATGTTATGCTATTTTTCTCCACAGGATTATTTATTTCCCCAATGTACATTAATATTTTAGACCCAGATGTATATTAGTACTGTCAAAAATTTTAAACATTCTCCTAAAGAGATTCCATATCCCAACCTTGACTCTCTATAATAAGATTTCCTTCACCCCACTGTTACAACATCTTTAACTTACTATTTTTCCTTTCCACTATATTGAGACGACATTCTAGACTTGTGATTTTTTTTCAATCCCAATCATATTCATTCCTTGGAATTACAATCATGTTGTAATCAGGAGATCCTTGATGTACCCTTTCCTCGCCACTCATTGACAACAGACACTGCTACAACATTCACTCTATTCTAACCTAAACTATTACTTGCAGCCCTATTGGTTAGGATTTACTATTAGAAATGTTGATAGTATATCTAGTGTTTAGTAAATTGATTTTTTATCATTTTTTAGTACTTGTGATACAAACAGAAAAGAAATAACAAGAAAAAAAAAAGGGAATCACAAGAAAACAGAAAAGACATAAAAGAAAAAAAGAACAATTAGAATGTTTTTTTTATATAAGATGCTATATGTTTATATGCCACCTTCACACATTTTGATGATGATAAGCCAATATTGTAAAACATTGACTGCCCTGAGGTTAGCAGCTGAAGAAGAAAAAGAGAAAATAAATCACCCTATACCAGTTATACCCCCACCAGCATGATCTCTGATACTCCAACAATTTTTGTTGATACTGCCTATCACAAATACCCCAATGACATTTGCGCATGCTGAATTTCTGCAAATGAAGAATCCCTTGAGAGCATTAGTATATGCTAACCCCAGATTGAACACATTACACATATTTGTTGATGATGCCTTTGCCCATGTTAAAGAAATAGCATTTGCACATGCTGACCTAGCAAATGAAATACCCCTCTACAGCATTTGTATATGCTGAACCCACATTGAATACCCCATTACCACATGATAACCACTAATGACACATGAGATGAAGAAGCAACAGGTTATGTATGATGAAGATGACATTTTATATTAAGGTGAAACTTTATGTTGTCACAGCTGAGATTTTGTTGTAATGTTTATGCACAAAATCCCCCACATTAACATTGGAGGAGGAATAATCTTAGTCTTTCGTGGTTACGAGATAAGACAAGGATATAATAGAATATTTGGTGAATACCATGGACATGGAACAAATCAGAGCAGATGATTGTTGCACATATGAGGACCATATTTGAAGTCATTATTGAAGGATTATCAGTAGACAAGAGACACAAATGAATTATGATAATCCCATGGAACCACAGGTACTAAGGACACAAAATGGAGATTAAATAATGGAAAAAAAAATAATGACTGAATAATTGCTATGCCCAGAGGTAAAGGAAATAGAGATACATCCGCATTTTTGGAGAAGATATCTCTTTGATTTTTGCACATTGCCTTTGTAATATGAACATGGTTGTATAACAAATGACTATTCCTTATCACGAATTACAGAATATTGTAGACTCCTCACGATCAATTGATTATTTTCTTCCTTTCTATGTCACATTTTTTGAGTGATGACCCCAAAATTTTTTTTTCATCTCATATTGTCACAAGTTCTTACATCTCAGTTGATAGTTCCATAAATAATTGTTTGATGTGTTTTGCATAAAGGTATTGCTAGATAAGGTACATAAGGAGTTACTAAGGATGAATTCTCAAGATAACAGGAGGACTAGAATGGATACAATGATATTGGAACACCATAAATGATACATTGGTGTTAAGAAAAAAAAAGGAGACAAATATAAATTGTATACAAGGATGCCTCGAGAGTGACAACATGGATACATATTGTCAAGAGTATAAGCAGTTGTCTTAACAGAAAATAAAGTAATACGGAACCCAATGTAGAAAATTCATGATGATTTGGAAACTATATTTTCCTTTTCCCTTATATTTCATAATATGATAGTAACACATTCGTCTGTTGGTTGCTGAATAATTTGATGTTTGAAAATTGATGTATGGTAAGTCAAAGAAGATCTTTGAAGAATAAATATATATATAAAATAATATTTCTAGGGAAGAGTTCAAAAAAAAAAAAAAAAAAAAAAAAAAAAAAAAATACTGTATTGACAGAAAAGAAGGAATGATTAGAAATAACTGACTAATGGACAGGATCACCACCAGACGCACGGATATTGGAGACAAACATCACATATTTTGAAAAAAAAAAAAAAAAAAATGTAATATAGAACATTTTCTACAGTGACGGACTTAGAACGAATTTATACACTTACCATTTGGAAAATGTCAATAACCAGAAACATTCAGATAAATAAATAAGGATAAGCCATGAGGTTTTAATGCTTTTATTGTGAAAAATGATTACTTATAAAAATGATGCTAGTTATATTATCGTCTGATAAATATGCATATTATGTCTAGAGATGTTTTCTACATGTAATAATGAGCAAGTGGCTCATTCACTGAAAAAAAAAAAAAGAGAACATGATGAGTACCCATGAAAACATTGGCTATTCTATGAAAGTGGATTGCCATTACCACAGGAATTGGAGATCCTGGACATTACTAAGGATATTGCAGAGTACTTGGAAAAGAAAAAATAAGTACGCCAGAAAAAAAAAAAGATTTTTTTTAAGTCTTGCAGACTTATATATGGAGCAAATAACAGGAACAGAAAAGAGATAACACCCCCACCATATCTAGGAGAATGTAATCAACTATATTTTTGAATGAAATGTAATAGATTATGATAATCCAGCCAAGTTCGGCAAATAAGATAGTTTATTGTTCATTCCCCAGTGTTGCCACTCGTCACATTTTTTTTAGTGATGACCTTATGATTGTTTTGCAGATTTTGTTGGGCAGTGTTGCCAATTTGTAAATTTGGTGAAAAATATTATGATGTGATGAATAAGTTACACTTTTTGAAGTTGATGTCCACTACTAGTTTTTTTTTACATAGCAGACGACCTCATATAGACATAGGACCCCAGTATAGGAATTAGATTAAATTTTTTTGGAAATATTTTTGGACTTAGAAAAATTTTTGAACTTTAAATTTTTCTGAAAATTTTTTTGAACTTAGAAATTTTTGGGGATGAATTTTTGTTATTGATAGTACTCAAATGTCTCCCTACGGGATACATTTGCGGAGCCCCGGGATCTATATGTGGCCGTGTACATAGTTGTTCCTTTGGAAACAGGCTATACTCCAACAAGACGGAGGAATCACAGACTACCCCATAATTTTATATTTTATGAGAAACAGAATATAAAAAAAATTATAGTGTCACATATTTAGGGTAGAGTCGCTTCTACACGCTATTTCTAATAATTGGGTGATTTCCCCTGACCAATCGGATAGCTCAGATTTACCCCGGGGAATATAGAACAGGACGCCATCTGGCAGTAGAATGAAAGAGCGCAACTCAAGAGGTCGCATCTGGTCCAGCTCTACATATTTCTTAGTTTGAGGAAATCAAACATCAACATTTATTATAAAATGTGCATTTCAGGACATTGAGTGGTTTTATATTTCTTACTTGCGTAAGTAGTGACTATCATTCAATGTATATTTTGAATAGAACTCCCAACCCTAGTCGCAGCAGAACTAGGTTCGAGGATTTGAGTCAATTTGAAAAAACTAGTCTTACACCTCAAACCGTGTAGAGCAGAAAATATCCTTGTGTTGGAAAGTATTTAGCTCAAGGAATACTTATGATGATAAAGAAAACAAGGACAAATCTGAAGAGATGGGTAAATGTCGTCGAACCTAAGATAAGACGGTAACTTAAAGGAAGGAACACAGTGGAATGAGAAAGTTCGCCATATTTGACAATTGAGTAGGTCTTTGAGACAAAGATGCAAAAAGGGATTTTTGCATCGATGAAAGCATCTGATGAGATGTTAAAACTTTATTATGCTTATTATTGTAAAAATGTTCTGAGTTCCAGACTTTGTTGAAATTTAAGTTTCATGCTGAAAGATATTAAAAGTTTTGCATGAAATCGAACGCTGTTGAAAAGGTGAATTACTACAGTTTTGAGATTAAGCTAAGAAATCTATCCATTTCAATTAAATTCGCTACATCAACACCTAAGAGAAGAAAATCGAACCTGGTAACACAAATTTAGGAGAGAAATCTAGATCTCTGGTGATTAGGCCAGTTAAACATCTGCTCTCTGTAAAATAAACTGAAAATACTGCATATACCGGCACTGCCACATGATGGTAATATGGTGCCGTTCCAGTCCTAAGGAACACCTGCCCCGGCCACAAAGGACTGTGCTAAGCCCCACTGTGTAGTGTGTCGGGAAGTATTATCCAATGGTAGCATGAAACCTTCGTTACTCTTGCGGCATTTACAAACAAAACACCCCAGTTATCAAAACAAGGAACGCAATTTTTTCAGCGCCTATCGAAACAACAGAGTGTGACATCGTACTTGTCGTCAGCTAACAAAGATAACGAAAATGCGGTTGAAGCCTCCTACCGTATTAGTTATCGTATTGCTAAATGTGGTAAAAATCATACCATAGCTGAGAATTTAATTTCTCCTTGTATAAAAGATGCCGTTCTGTGCATGCTCGGAGAGGAACATGTTCGCAAAATGAACGCTATCCCTCTTTCGAACAATACAATTTCTCGAAGAATGCAGGATATGTCTGACGATGTTGAAGCGACAATAATAAGTAGAATTAAAAATAGTAAATTCTTTGCTATTCAAGTTGACGAAAGTACAGATATTGCCAATTTCGCTGTTTTGCTTGTTATTGTGAGGTATTTGAAAAGCAATGAAGTTGAAGAAAACCTTTTGCTTTGTCATCCTCTGTCAGGGCTTACAAGAGGTGAGGATATATTTCATGCTATTGATTTTTATTTCAAAGAAAAGGACCTTAATTGTTCTAATTGTTGTGGACTATGCACTGACGGAGCCAAGTCTATGTCAGGTTGCTACTCCGGTCTTCGCGCTCGTGTCACGAAGGTAGCCCCTAATATAACCTGGAGCCACTGCTGCATCCACAGGCAAAGCCTTGCATCTAACCGCCTCCCTGGTGAATTAAAAGTCGTTCTTGATGAAGCTGTGAAAGTGGTTAATTTTATAAAGTCAAAGTCCACAAACTCGAGGCTTTTCAAAGCACTGTGTGAAGAGATGAATAGTCTTCATTCTACCCTGCTCCTTCATACACAAGTAAGGTGGCTCTCTCGTGGTAAAGTCCTTACCCGGCTGTTCGAACTTAGACATGAAGTCCAACTTTTTTTTTGAAGACCATCCTTTCCAACTTACTTCAAAGTTACACGACTGTAATTGGCTTCAGAGTCTTGCATACTTATCGGATATTTTCCTACAAATAAACAAACTAAATTTGGCACTTCAGAATAGCTCGGTAACGATCTTCAATGTTTCAGACAAAATTGAATCTGTGATTAAAAAATTAGATTTTTGGAGGTCGTGTATTGAAAAAGGCCAGCCTGAGGTATTTGAAACTCTGCACAATTTCCTATCTGAGAACGAGCTGCACCTCTCCCAGGAAATGAGCGAGAAAATAATTGAACACTTGAAAGGGCTAAAATCATCTTTCGAGAAGTACTTTCCGAAACCTGGAAAAGAGAACTACTGGATTGTAAATCCATTTGAAGAAGAATATTTCCAAGCAGCCACATTATCAATCAACGAAAAAGAGAAATTGATTGAACTTTCGACTGATACTACTTTAATAGCTGAATTCAAAGGAAAATTCCGTATTAACTTTTGGGGAGACATCAGCAGAGAATATGAACAACTGACCGACAAGGCGCTTAAGTTTCTGTTGCCATTTACATATACTGAGCTGGTGGAGAGGGCTTTCTCTTCTTATACCTTTATAAAAAATAAATACCGTAGTAAACTGAATGCAGGTCCAGAATTGAGACTGTATCTTACATCACTTGAACCTGATTTTAAAAAAACTATGTGCCTCAAAACAAGCTCAAGGATCGCACTAAACATTTGTCATGATCACGTGACATGTGTGTGTTATAAAAAGTGATTTCAACTTTTAACAATAACAACGTTTTTATTGTTATTATTAATAAATTAAATGTGTTAATTTTTATTGTAACTTCTGATTTTTTAAATGTAAAAATATATGCACTGTTTGTTCACCTTTTTATTACATTGTTTTTTAATCCCGTGGTTGGCCCCTTTTTTTCTGGTTATAATCTATAAATTTTGAATAACAGCAACTATATTAATTTCAAATATTTTGCTAATATTAGGGGTACAATTTATAGAAATGGGCTGCCAAGGGGTACGCAAGTGAAAAAAGGTTGGGAACCGCTGCTCTAACACATCAACTCAACCACGACAGACACCAAAGACAGTTATAGAAAATGACGACATAACGACGTAAATTTAACTAGTGTAGTAACGATGACATATACATAAGTGGTGCACAAATGATTGTAAGCAGTGGTTTTAGCCAATAGATTCATTGGACTATAAGACATTCGGTATGAAGACTAATGTTTAGCAGTCTTTAGCTACTGACCTTGCAACAGGATGGGTGTGTTTTTGAGACAGACCGTTGTTGAAGAGGACTTAGATAGACTCAAGCTGGCTTGCCCCCTGACATTGGACATTGTATCTTGATTGATACAGAATTGGTATGGACTCGTTCGATTTGATATATACGACAATGACAAACTGTCATTTGTGTTTCAGGTCGAATATTTTTAGATTTAGGGTTGAACATTTTATTTTGGAGATTAGCTCTATAATTGTCTTCCACTCTCCCATCGGCAAAATACACGAGCTTCTTAGCTGGTTTTGACGATGACACTTTGCACTACATAAACAGATACATATGAAACTGGAATAATACCAAATACTCTTTGGTACCAGTTTCCAACGTAATATAATAGAGTAGGAAATTTTAATCTGCAACCGACATTACAAATATTTGATGAAAACAACTGTGTAAATTGAAGACTTGCAAAATAAAGATTATCGTTGGAATTTCTGCTATAGTTTATTACGGACATCATTGGATCGTTGAATTTTATTAAAAGTTCTGCATTCAGTTGGATCATTTGTAATGGATAGTACTACATTATATACCACTCTTCTGGTGATGGTGTCATGGTCTCTGCTGGTGATGGTGTCATGGTCTCTGCTGGTGATGGTGTCATGGTCTGTGCTAGTTATGGTGTCATGGTCTCTTCTGGTGATGATGTCATGGTCTCTTCTGGTGATGGTGTCATGGTCTGTCTCTTCTGGTGATGGTGTCATGGTCTCTTCTGGTGATGGTGTCATGGTCTCTGCTGGTGATGGTGTCATGGTCTCTTCTGGTGATGGTGTCATGGTCTCTTCTGGTGATGGTGTCATGGTCTCTTCTGGTGATGGTGTCATGGTCTCTGCTGGTGATGGTGTCATGGTCTCTTCTGGTGATGGTGTCATGGTCTCTGCTGGTGATGGTGTCATGGTCTGTGCTGGTGATGGTGTCATGGTCTCTGCTGGTGATGGTGTCATGGTCTCTGCTGGTGATGGTGTCATGGTCTCTTCTGGTGATGGTGTCATGGTCTCTGCTGGTGATGGTGTCATGGTCTCTTCTGGTGATGGTGTCATGGTCTCTTCTGGTGATGGTGTCATGGTCTCTTCTGGTGATGGTGTCATGGTCTCTTCTGGTGATGGTGTCATGGTCTCTTCTGGTGATGGTGTCATGGTCTCTGTCATGGTCTCTTCTGGTGATGGTGTCATGGTCTCTTCTGGTGATGGTGTCATGGTCTCTGCTAGTGATGGTGTCATGGTCTCTTCTGGTGATGGTGTCATGGTCTCTTCTGGTGATGGTGTCATGGTCTCTTCTGGTGATGTGTCATGGTCTCTTCTGGTGATGGTGTCATGGTCTCTTCTGGTGATGGTGTCATGGTCTCTTCTGGTGATGGTGTCAGGGTCTCTTCTGGTGATGGTGTCATGGTCTCTTCTGGTGATGGTGTCATGGTCTCTTCTGGTGATGGTGTCATGGTCTCTTCTGGTGATGGTGTCATGGTCTCTTCTGGTGATGGTGTCATGGTCTCTGCTGGTGATGGTGTCATGGTCTCTTCTGGTGATGGTGTCATGGTCTCTTCTGGTGATGGTGTCATGGTCTCTTCTGGTGATGGTGTCATGGTCTCTTCTGGTGATGGTGTCATGGTCTCTTCTGGTGATGGTGTCATGGTCATGGTCTCTGCTGGTGATGGTGTCATGGTGTCATGGTCTCTTCTGGTGATGGTGTCATGGTCTCTTCTGGTGATGGTGTCATGGTCTCTTCTGGTGATGGTGTCATGGTCTCTTCTGGTGATGGTGTCATGGTCTATGCTGGTGATGGTGTCATGGTTTCTGCTGGTGATGGTGTCATGGTCTCTTCTGGTGATGGTGTCATGGTCTCTTCTGGTGATGGTGTCATGGTCTCTGCTGGTGATGGTGTCATGGCCTCTTCTGGTGATGGTGTCATGGTCTCTTCTGGTGATGGTGTCATGGTCTCTTCTGGTGATGGTGTCATGGTCTCTTCTGGTGATGGTGTCATGGTCTCTTCTGGTGATGGTGTCATGGTCTCTTCTGGTGATGGTGTCATGGTCTCTTCTGGTGATGGTGTCATGGTCTCTTCTGGTGATGGTGTCATGGTCTCTTCTGGTGATGGTGTCATGGTCTCTGCTGGTGATGGTGTCATGGTCTCTTCTGGTGATGGTGTCATGGTCTCTTCTGGTGATGGTGTCATGGTGTCATGGTCTCTTCTGGTGATGGTGTCATGGTCTCTTCTGGTGATGGTGTCATGGTCTCTTCTGGTGATGCTGTCGGTGTCTCTTCTGGTGATGGTGTCATGGTCTCTGCTGGTGATGGTGTCATGGTCTCTTCTGGTGATGGTGTCATGGTCTCTTCTGGTAATGGTGTCATTGTCTCTACTGGTGATGGTGTCATGGTCTCTTCTTGTGATGGTGTCATGGTCTCTTCTGGTGATGGTGTCATGGTCTCTTCTGGTGATGGTGTCATGGTCTCTTCTGGTGATGGTGTCATGGTCTCTTCTGGTGATGGTGTCATGGTCTCTTCTGGTGATGGTGTCATGGTCTCTCTTCTGGTGATGGTGTCATGGTCTTCTGGTGATGGTGTCATGGTCTCTTCTGGTGATGGTGTCATGTTTTCTTCTAATGGGTATCTGCTGGTGATGGTGTCATGGTCTCTTCTGGTGATGGTGTCATGGTCTCTTCTGGTGATGGTGTCATGGTCTCTTCTGGTGATGGTGTCATGGTCTCTTCTGGTGATGGTGTCATGGTCTCTTCTGGTGATGGTGTCATGGTCTCTTCTGGTGATGGTGTCATGGTCTCTGCTGGTGATGGTGTCATGGTCTCTTCTGGTGATGGTGTCATGGTCTCTTCTGGTGATGGTGTCATGGTCTCTTCTGGTGATGGTGTCATGGTCTCTTCTGGTGATGGTGTCATGGTCTCTTCTGGTGATGGTGTCATGGTCTCTGCTGGTGATGGTGTCATGGTCTCTTCTAGTGATGGTGTCGGTGTCTCTTCTGGTGATGGTGTCATGGTCTCTGCTGGTGATGGTGTCATGGTCTCTTCTGGTGATGGTGTCATGGTCTCTTCTGGTGATGGTGTCATGGTCTCTTCTGGTGATGGTGTCATGGTCTCTTCTGGTGATGGTGTCATGGTCTCTTCTGGTGATGGTGTCATGGTCTCTTCTGGTGATGGTGTCATGGTCTCTTCTGGTGATGGTGTCATGGTCTCTTCTGGTGATGGTGTCATGGTCTCTTCTGGTGATGGTGTCATGGTCTCTTCTGGTGATGGTGTCATGGTCTCTTCTGGTGATGGTGTCATGGTCTCTTCTGGTGATGGTGTCATGGTCTCTTCTGGTGATGGTGTCATGGTCTCTTCTGGTGATGGTGTCATGGTCTCTTCTGGTGATGGTGTCATGGTCTCTTCTGGTGATGGTGTCATGGTCTCTTCTGGTGATGGTGTCATGGTCTCTTCTGGTGATGGTGTCATGGTCTCTTCTGGTGATGGTGTCATGGTCTCTTCTGGTGATGGTGTCATGGTCTCTTCTGGTGATGGTGTCATGGTCTCTGCTGGTGATGGTGTCATGGTCTCTGCTGGTGATGGTGTCATGGTCTCTGCTGGTGATGGTGTCATGGTCTCTTCTGGTGATGGTGTCATGGTCTCTTCTGGTGATGGTGTCATGGTCTCTTATGGTGATGGTGTCATGGTCTCTCTGGTGATGGTGTCATGGTCTCTTCTGGTGATGGTGTCATGGTCTCTTCTGGTGATGGTGTCATGGTCTCTTCTGGTGATGGTGTCATGGTCTCTTCTGGTGATGGTGTCATGGTCTCTTCTGGTGATGGTGTCATGGTCTCTTCTGGTGATGGTGTCATGGTCTGTGCTGGTGATGGTGTCATGGTCTCTTCTGGTGATGGTGTCATGGTCTCTTCTGGTGATGGTGTCATGGTCTCTTCTGGTGATGGTGTCATGGTCTCTTCTGGTGATGGTGTCATGGTCTCTTCTGGTGATGGTGTCATGGTCTCTGCTGGTGATGGTGTCATGGTCTCTGCTGGTGATGGTGTCATGGTCTCTTCTGGTGATGGTGTCATGGTCTCTTCTGGTGATGGTGTCATGGTCTCTTCTGGTGATGGTGTCATGGTCTCTTCTGGTGATGGTGTCATGGTCTCTGCTGGTGATGGTGTCATGGTCTCTTCTGGTGATGGTGTCATGGTCTCTTCTCTTCTGGTGATGGTGTCGGTGATGGTGTCATGGTCTCTTCTGGTGATGGTGTCATGGTCTCTGCTGGTGATGGTGTCATGGTCTCTGCTGGTGATGGTGTCATGGTCTCTTCTGGTGATGGTGTCATGGTCTCTTCTGGTGATGGTGTCATGGTCTCTTCTGGTGATGGTGTCATGGTCTCTTCTGGTGATGGTGTCATGGTCTCTTCTGGTGATGGTGTCATGGTCTCTGCTGGTGATGGTGTCATGGTCTCTGCTGGTGATGGTGTCATGGTCTCTTCTGGTGATGGTGTCATGGTCTCTGCTGGTGATGGTGTCATGGTCTCTTCTGGTGCACGTCAACTACTCTTCATATCCTGCCGGCTGAATATGCCATGTTTATTATCTGTGTCTGCGGTTTTTGAACTAGACTGATAAGGATGGAGAAATCATGTTAGACACGGAAACAACTTCACAGTTTGGAGAACTTAATTCTATCAAAACATAGGTTGATTCTTCTTCTTTTATTTAATGTAAGGAAATGAGGAGGACTACAGTATGGAGGTGGTAAAATGTGAGGTGGTGGAGGGGAGGGGAGGGGAGGAAAAAGAGGTAATACGTCTTACAAGGACAAAAAGTTGTATTTGCTTTTATTTTTCAGGTGTTTACTTAGTTCTCACATTCTTTCCTTTCTGTTTTTGTTCGCCTGTCCCTGACGAAGGCCTTGTAGTCGCAACATAGGTTATTTTCTTGTCTTTTGTCCAGGTAAGATGTATTACCTTTTATTTTTTTGGTACTCCTCCACTCCTTCTTTCATTTACAGTTTAGGTCGTGAAACGTCGCAGGTGGGAGCTGTATTGATATTGTAGCCTGGTATGATGTCATATTGTGTTTCTTAAGACGTCTGTGCACACTTGATACACCATCTTCCAGTTTGTCTTCTAATTCCAGTCGTCTCCATTTTGAAGTCGTATGCCAGTGCTGATGAGTGAGAATTAATCTTCACAAAGTATCCAATGTTTTCTTTGTTTTTTAATTTATCCATTCACTAGTTCTGTTCCCGATTCTTTTTCATTTTTGTCCCAAGGAAGGTCACTTGTATAAATCCCAATCAACTAGCAGCATGAACATATATCCTCAAAATGAAAAAAAAAAAAAAAAAAAATGGAATGATTCGAAAATAAATTCAACATGAAAGCACGCCGGACATTCAAACGCGCACTTGAGACCAGTAAATAACCCCTTCTGTGACGCTTCAAAATGTAAACGAAGAACAATGAAGTAAAAACGTTTTGTCTTTTAGTTCTCTGTTAACTGTCGTGTCTGAAATTTAAAATAGAATCTATGTTTTAAAACATACCTGTCTCACTCACATTGCACGATGGTTAGACCAAATCAGCTTCATAAATCGTACTTCTTCTGATCATGAGTAGAACTGTTTCGCTCTTACAACTCCTTTTCATATTCTCTGTCCACTTGGTGTCGTTAAGCGACTTTTGGAGAAGCATTTTTAGTTATTAGGGAGATGTGTGGCCATTATTACAATAGTTGTCTCAGACTCTCTTTAATGTTGTCTATCAAATTACTTCTGGGCAGACGTTCATCCTGTAACCAGATCGTCTAACGTTGAAGGATTGTGATGGTTGCTGATTTGACTGTATTCTGACGAGCAGCGTACCGTTTTATATTCTGTCTCTACATCACGTCGCCCTATTACTGCTTTATTCCATCTTCACTGAAGCGTGTTTTGAGAAAAACGCATCCAAAGTTTTTGGGGTATCAGTTGAACATGGAGTTATCACATTACAATGAAATTTTGCACGATGATCGAAACTTCTGAACGTATTTGGAATCAGAAATTAGAATATGGAAAACATTTTTCAAAAAAGAATTATAAGCAACTTCCAGTTGGAGATAGAATAATGTGCCAACAGAATTATTCAGTTCCTAGTTAGTTTCTTAATTCTATCTCCATATACGTGCCTTACAGTGACATAATTATTCCATCTCCAGTGTCCTGGTGAAGACAGCCTGTGGTGGTTCAAGAGAACCTCAGTGTCTATAGCTTAATTCTTACGTTCTCTTCTCAGATGTTCATTTGCTTTAAAAAAAATTATTATTTCTTTGTTCTTTACGATTACACTTCTTTACAAAATGGTGAGAGTTTGGAGGTGTGGTAGCGCATCGTCACGGCACCACTTCGGTGTAGGGGTATGATAGAATCACTAGGTGTCAGATGGCAGGCCTAATGACGTGGTCTAAGTTTAAACTTCTCCGTTTTATCTTCCAATGACAGATAGAAGAGACTGCAGGGCTCAACAACAGGCCGAAAAATTCAAAAGTACTAACAGACCACCCAATGTGCCATAGAATAAATGCTCTTAGAAGGCAAAGACTCAAACGAAGTAATTTTGTAGAATCAACCAAACCACAAATGAGAGCAGTATCCATAGATGAAATATCCACTGTTAAACCCATCTACACTGCACACAAGCTTCCAGTTTGGAAACAAAATCGTTTTCCTAAAATGATAGAAAACATTCCTGGAATTGAAAGTAAAAAGAGCCAAACTGCAACAGATAGAAAATCCATAGCGACAAAATACATAGAGAAACATTATCCACGCAACACCTGGACCCATGCATACACAAATGGATCAGCAACAAATGCAACAGAAAATGGAGGTGGGGGTGTCTTTCTGAGCTTAAGCACTGGTGCAGAAAAAAGGCTGTCAGTGGCGACAGGACGATTCTCCAGCAACTTCAGAGCAGAGGCAGAGGCCTTGAAAACTGCAGCAGAGGTTATATTGACAGAAGAAACGGCAGAGAGAGAAGTTTCTTTCTTTACTGATGCACAGTCAGTAATTGCAACGTTGAAAAGACAAAATAATACATACCTGGATGATCTCAGAGTAGTGCTCCACAAACTTTGTCAACGATTCAAAAGTGTTGTGATCCAATGGATCCCATCTCATTGTAATATCGCCGGCAATGAAGAGGCTGACAGAATGGCAAAAGAAGGTTCACATCTACCTCAGCCTGATGCAAGCATAACTTTTGAGGAGGCAAAGAGATTTATCAGAATCAGATACAGAAACAAATGGAATGTAGAACATCCAGGGCACACACCAGCTCCACAGAAGAGAACAAGTGGTAATCTTCAGACTCCGCACTGGCCACAACAGACTGAGATACCATCTATTCGACAAGCTAAAGATAGGAACTACCGATCAGTGTAATTGTGGCACTGATAAAATGACTGCTGAACATCTGCTTCAAAGTTGCCCCTTATATGTGGTACAGAGAAAGTGCATATGGCCAACGCCAGCTCCTTTCGTGGAAAAGCTTTAATAATAATAATAATAAATTCTTTAAGCACCAAACACGGCGCATAAGGCAGAAACCAGTGCTCTCCAGGTTGTTCGTTGTGACGCCACTACTCTTAGCTCTTGCACATTATTTAGGCCCAACGTTCTTCCTTCTCTTATTATTGTTCTTCTGAGTGTTTCTTTTGGTCTTCCTTTTTTCCTCTTACCCTCAGGAACCCAAGTGAGCGCCTGTAGTGGTATTCTGTTGTTTTGCATTCGTAGGACATGACCGATATATGACCATCGTCTTTTCCTTATATAGTCGGAGACATATTTCTGCCTAGAGTCTTCTCTTATTTGTCGATTAGTCTTGAATTCTTTCCAACTGATGTTCATGAGTTTTCTAAGACATTTGTTCTCGAATGTATTCAGCTTGTTCTCCAATGATTTTGTTATTTTCCAACTCTCACAGCCGTATGTTAACACTGAGATAACATTTGAATTAAACAGACGAAGCTTGGTATGTATATTCAATGATCGTAATTTCCAAATGTTAGATAATCTATTGAAGGCGCTAGCTGCCAAAGCAAATCTAGTATGAATTTCTCTTGTTGTGTCACCATCCTGAGTCATTTTACTGCCTAAATAATTGAAACTTTCAACTTTCTGTAGTTTTTCCCCGTTCAAGATGATATCAAAGGTCTCATTAGAAAAGTTCATAGCTTTAGTTTTAGAGGCATTTATTTGGAGACCTATTTTAACCGAGAGATGACACACATTATTTACTGCTTCTTGGGATTGTCTGGGTGTTGAACTTAAGAATGCTAAATCATCTGCGAAATCCAGGTCCCCCAGGAATTTTCCATTAGTTTCGGTATTTGTTTACGGGGATTCAAATAGCCTCAAACTGACTACTGCTTTCTTTGAGAACATTCAAGTGGACGTCTGAGAGTGTACGAAGAAGAAGAAGAAGAAATATTAAATTTGTACTGGACAACTCCGCCAGAGATGGTGATTCTTGGATGATATTTCTATCTTGTCAATATCCCAGGTTCGTTCAGTTCCTTCTATGATGATTTTATAGTGACTTCTCATACAGTGGTAGTATGAACAATAATGGTACAAGGTCAGCAACATGTAATGACGCAATCAAATTCAAGATGTGCCATTAAAACTTTTAATAAGATAATACGTTCAACGGGCATGACAAGGTAATTCAAACAATGGAGCTCGCATACAGTCAAAAGTTGGATCCTTAGACATTACTGGTATTTCTTACGTGAGCTCAATAACTTATATAATTTGTTCCTCTTTACAACATTGTCTCCTTTAGATATTCTTAGTCTTCCAAATCCGACACTATAAACTTGTGGTGCTTATGCTCCTCTGTAGCATTCAGTTTCTTTTAGATATTTATAGAGATTTCTTGGCGAACTGGCTAATCATGCCTCTACAAACGTTCCCTAGAACAAGAATCAATCTACTGCATAAAATGTACTTACTATCAGATACTCACGAGAGAGAGAGAGAGAGAGAGAGAGAGAGAGAGAGAGAGCATAATCTCGGTTCTCATATAGAAATATACACTACTTGTTCCCTACAGGAATAATATCCATCTCTTGATAGATTAACCTTCACTTAGAGTTGCTCCTCCATTGCATTCAGTTTCCTTTTAGATATTTATAGAGTTTTCTTGGCGAACTGGCTAATCATGCCTCTACAAACGTTCCCTAGAACAAGAATCAATCTAATGCATAAAATGTACTTACTATCAGATACTCACGAGAGAGAGCATAGTCTCTGTTCTCATATAGAAATATACACTTCCTGTACACCACAGAAATAATATCTATCTCTTGATAGATTAACACTTGCTTGAAGTAGCTGGACATATTATGTACTCGTGAGAGCCAGTCTGTACAACCACAGACATACAACCTGTCCTAGAGTTCTCTCTCCGCACAGCTACTCCTCGAATCTCCTAAGCAATAATGACTTCCAGTCACCTCAGCGTGGTGTATCTCTTGCCACTTTCTGATTCGTTAACCCCATACTTTTGGATTAAATTCATTGGTCAAGCTTCGCTGTTCTCGACCATTCTATTTACGTCCCTAGATTGTTATGATCACTCACTTTTGGTAAACGTGAGCTGCTATCTTGAACTGTTGTCAGTAACATTTATTATTACTTTCATTCATTATTTTTTTCGTTTGTGAGATGTCCTAACTGCTTGTCTCATTCTGAATCATAACAATAGCACAAATAATGCTAGCGTAGGTGTCTCGGTTACATATATGACCCGGGGCCGCACAAATGTATCCCGTAGGGAGACATTTCGTTCTATCAACAACTATCTAATCCCTAACTAGAATGTACTATCCTATACCTGCTCCTGTACATATACATTTAAAAACTATCAGTCATAATATGGAAAGTCGCAAAGATAGAACCATAAATGTAATGTCATTCCATTACCAATAATTAATACATCAATTAACTTATAAGGTATCGCGGCGTGGAATAGGTGTGTATATCAACCATTACAAAAGGGTATAATACATAACCTTAAAAGGTACAACAACTCATCTATGATAATTTAATACATGCAATATATTTATACACATCGACATGGTAGCTGTCTCTGGAAACAGAGATTTGTCAGCACTCGCAATGTCTGAAATATCTGCCGTCAATATCAATACTGAATTGAAACAGTCAGATAGGCGGGGTAACACTTAATGACATGGCGAAACGTGCATAGTCAACTGTCCTGGGGCGATAGTGAAAGACATGTGTCGATAATCAGGTCAGAATTGAATGTGCCCGACTAAATATAGCCTTGGATGCACCGTTTAAATTGTTAATTCCGTCTAAAACTATAGACGTCAAATGCGTATAGAACTTTATGAAGTATAAAACATCCTTCTGGGCTAGTTATGTCAACGTGTCTACGTGGCTGTGTCATTATTATCATCTCTTAAGTAGACACATATAATTTCTTTGGCAATTCATCTACACATTATAAGCTATCATTACTGCTCAACGCAGCAATACTGCGAAGCATGTCATGTTTCTGGTGTCACTATGTAGTCAGCGCAATGTGCTTCCTGGGTGGTTAAGGTATTTCTTTCATTTGACCAGTTACCTCTAATTCTTAATGACCAGCGAAAATTATGAGTTGTGCAATGTTTTTTTTTCCATTGACAAAAAACTTGTGCGCACTAAACTGAGCGTTTGTGTGTTTGAATGGTGGATCGTTTTTCTTTTATTATTATAATACTAGCAACAACCCGTCAAAATTGATAGGTTTTCAAATGAAGCCATCTTATCCTTTTTTGATCCATAATAATACGTCTGCAATACTTTAAATCAAAATTTTGTCTTGAAGAAACAATCAAAAACTTACATTTTAAGGTTATTTTTAAGAAAATGATGAGTTAAATTCGTTTCCCAAATGAAACTGGACAGAAGAGTATCTTGATTGTCTGTTGATTTAATCTGCATCTCCGCACCTTCCTGTCTCCAGTTCATGTACTGTTTATCAATTGTGTTGTTGGCTTCTTTCCATAATCAAACTGTTCATGCACACCGTCATTTGCGCACTTTTCTATTTTCGGGAGAGTACATATAAGGGAAACAATACAATTATTGTCTAACTTTCAACCACAGTTGCACCCCTTAGCTGTGGTTGAAAGTTAATGTGCTCTCTCGAAAATAGAAAAGTGCGCAAACTACGGTGTGCACTTACGGCGGGAATTATGGTATTGGATTTGTTTCAATTTTATATTTTGTGCGCAGCTCAATTTTCTATGTGTGATGATTTCATAAGCTGTGCGAGCGCGCGAACGCGCCCAGTTTAGAAGGGGCATTTGACCATACTATAATTGATATGGATGTCCAGTTGATATAAATTTCTGCAGGCCTTCACTGCTTCTGTTGTAGATGTGCTATCATATAATGTTTCTCTAATGTTGTGTTGACTGCATTCATGTGTTCTTAATGTTAATGTTAATCAGAATCGACGTCAATGCACTCCGGGCAAACCCATAGGTGCTCAGTCTCCCTCAGCAAATGTCAAAGAGTATGAATGCTTATTGTTCCTGTTGCGCACTGGTTGTATACACGCCGGATGCGCCCTCTCATACGTCCATCTCTGATGGTCTTACGTTTGATGCCAAATTCCAGCAGTCTGAGCCTTGATGATTCATCGACTGCAGTGTCATTCTCTAATAGGTGGTCATGAATTTCCTATCAGTATTATGTGCCCCCTCTTCTATAAGTATTTCTCTTTTATCCATGTTCAATTAACTTTCTATGTGTCGTGGAATATTCTAATCCACATATATAAATTATCAAGTAAATATAAAGCCTAATAAATACATATAATAAATAAAGGAAGAAGAATGGTAAAGAACAGTGCTGTCACAATGACAGTACTCGAAATCCCCCTTGTTTTCTGCTTCGTCTGCAAATTGTAACGCTTTCACGTTGATAGTAAAAGCTTACTGTATTATACCCGCTTTCTTCAATGAAACGTGTGCTGTATTTCTAAGAAAAACCTTGAGATATGCAAGTTGACCTAAATTTTAAATTCCATTCATGTCTTTTTCTACACTATGTTACCAAAAACAAAAGGCAGATGGACTAAAGGATAGCGAGAAGAGAGGGGAGGGCTGAAAATCAGGAACGCATGCAACACGCGTCGCGCGATACACAAATGCTGCCATCACGCGTGTAAGTCTACATGCACTAATTTTTTTTCAGACGGACAGTGATAAAATACACTACCCTTTCCCAGAGTTAGGTTTATAAATCATAAAAAACGCTTATTAGAAAGATAACATTAGATGGGTTTACGGTTGAAAACATAACAGTACCCAGACAGCACATCTTCGAAACAGGAGGTAGAAAATACATATTTTGAACGCAGCCACGTAGCTCTTTCAAATTGGTATATTTGGGTTCCTTAGGGCTTGCTGACAAATAATATGTAAAACGTTACGCAAATAGTCCAGGAATTAATAAATTATACCCAAAATAAAATAGTGAGGATGCCTGACAGCATGGAATCATTTCTGCTCATAAAATTTTTTTTTATAACGTGTTTGAAAAAAACCTTACGTTACATAAATAGCCTACCATGTAAACTCCCAATTGATTGGAGCGCAACAAATGAAAGCCTAACCACGATTGGTCGGACTATAAATACTATCTTTCGTTGTTAGGGGAAACGGGGAAAGGTAACATTTTTTCAAACACTTGTCGAAACGGGGCCTCATTGGCCAGACTCGCTGATATACACACTTGGGAGCGTTAGTTCGAAACCACTTGTTTAAATAAGCTTGATAAAGCATCAGTGCGTTGAAGCCAGCTTATATTTTGCTAAATAAAAGCCTGGAACATAGGCAGATGGGAATTTGTGCCAGTTTGTGCCAGAATTCATTGCTAATCAACGTATCTGTGTTTATTTCCATGAAATTGTGGTAAGCTTGAACCATTCAGTATCTTTTAATGAAAATTGAATGTAAATTGTTAATTTATGCCTGTATATATATATGTGTAGTTCAGTGGCAAACAGGAGATAAAGCCTATAATGCTCCAGCCTGAACAGAGGGTGTCGGAGGAAAGTAAAACGACATAAAATGGCCAAATAGTACACTGACACCTGGATGATTGACTAGAAAGAAATAATGCTGGAATTGCAGAGGCGTAGTAACCATTAAGGAGGTTAATGCTGGTATAAAGTACTTCAGAATGAAGCTGATAGTTGGCCTAACGCTCTGAACTCAATGTTTGTGCTGTATTGTGATCAGTGTAAAAGAGAGTATAAGTTAGTTATGAAGTAGAAGGTACATCCTTCTTGATTTCAGGGACCGTGGTCTTGATGGTACTGAGCAGCACCTGGTCAGAGCTTTGCTGAATCCAGAGTCGGACAGCATACTCCTTGGTCTTTTTAGCTATCAGTGAGGTGTCTCCAGAGCCCAGAGGAGAATTCGAGCAGAGGAGTCCTTTCCTGCCGCCATCACGCCAGATAAGCGAATTGGCCAGCTGAGCTCAACATTATGTCCCCTCATCTTGAAATGACTTTGTAAAAATAACATTAAGAGGGGAATTTAATTGTCTTAATATCAGGAACTGAGAACATCTCCAATACTAGTCCCTAAAGACAAACTATTGAAGTCATGATGACAAATACCAACAGAGCTTGAACAAAACAAAACCAGTATTACCTCATTTTACTACTACACAACTGACACACATAGAACATTTGTAATAATATATGTCACTACAATATTCATATTAATACATTCTGTACATAACTTGTAATTTAAATTGATTGTGATTCCTGGTTCCTTTGTCTTTGAATCAGGACACACATATGCCTTTATGATAGAAATGAATACATATTGTTATTTGAAAAGTTACGAGTGTCTCCTGTAAGATATTCTCATAGAGTGTTATATGTATGTGAGTGTCACAGTGTTGTCAAGAGTAGTGGATTAAATTAAATTGTTTATCTGTCTGTTGTTGTGACTTACACTTCATCATACACATACCCTAGACACATAACGTAGCATCACACTATTCCAGAATAATTCTGACTGAGATATAGAGATATGTGGTAGCAAGTAAGGTTATCTATAATACACTACTCTTAATAGATATAGATACCTTCACAGCTGATCTCAGTCAGTACACTAAGTCCCCTATAAATATTTATAACATCCCACTTCACCACATATATTGGGGTCTCGCTCTTGGGATTTTGAATCTTTCCCTATTAAAAATATTGGGGGTAATTCACTTCAGGGAATATAAGAATTAAAAGGTATCCTTGGGTGGAATTAAATAAGGTTGAGCTCACGGTGCCTGTGTTGTCCATTATATATTTAGAATTTGAATTGTTGGTTAGACATTGTAGAAATTTACCTGATAGACAATGGCGGACCTGGCCAAGTTTCGATCTGCTGCTGTACAGACTGCAAAAGAGTTAGGATTAGATGGGCAAGTTATGGTTGCCTATGTCACTACGGAATGTGACAAATTTATTGAACGCGAAGAAAGAAGATTAGAAAAAGAGGCCGAAAGAAAGTTAGAGGCTGAGACTAAGAGGTTGCAATTTGAAGCTGAGGCTGAGACTAAGAGGTTGCAGATTGAGGCTGAGGCTAAGAAATTGGAGGCAGAAAGAGAAGACAAAAAGATTGGCTGCAGAAAGGGAAGCAGAAGAAAGAAGATTGGCTGCAGAAAGGGAAGAGAAGAAATTAGCTGCAGAAAGGGAAGACAAGAAATTAGCTGCAGAAAGGGAAGCAGAAGATAAAAGATTACAAAGGGAACATGAGTTACGACTAAGGGAGTTTGAGTTTCAAGGCCATGCTCCTGAAAATGGTGCCAGTCCCTTTGCCTCTGATGCCACTGCTAGCCAAGGAGCCTCAACCTCAGCTATGAATTTTCATTTAGATCATTTTGTTGAGAAAGACGATGATATTGAGAGCTACCTAAATAGGTATGAACTATTAGCTACCACGTATGGGTTAGAGAGAGAAAGGTGGAGCTTAAAGTTATCTCAGGGACTTCGTGGGGCAGCTTATGAAGTTTTTGCAAAAATGAGCAGAGGTGATCAGGAAAATTATGACATGCTAAAGCAGGCTCTTTTGTTAAGATATGAAAAGAATGCAGAATTTTATAGGAAAAAATTTAGGAATGCTAAACTACTGTCAGGTGAAACCTATCACCAGTTCTCTGCACGAATAGAGACATACTTGGAGAAATGGACTTCTCTGGGGAAAACCCAAGATCTTAAGGAAATGGTCCTTATAGAGCAATTAAGAGAGTCCATGGCTCCAGACCTGAGAAAGTTTCTCATGGAACAAGGTGCAGAGAGGCTGGATGAGTTGCTAAATGTTGCTGAAAGGTATCAAGCAGCTCAAGCAGAGGTAACAGGTAATAAAAAGAAACAAGTGGATAACTTTAGGGCACCACAGAACTTTAATAAATTTGATCCTAAGGATCAAAATAAAGGTAAGCACCAATTTGATAGGCCACGGTATGAAAATAAAAATAAATTCCCACAATTCGATGAAAGGAAATATGATGAAAGAAAATCTTTCAACCAAGGAAAAAGGTGGTGTAAAAATTGTAAGATGAACAATCATGACACTGACCATTGTAGAAGGAAACCTCCTCATTTTTGCTGCTATGACATCGGGGAAAAAGGAAAAGAAGGGCAAACCTGAAGAATTACAGGAACCATACCACCCCCCAGTGTGTGAAGATGTCATCTGTAATGGTGTCACTATAAGATGTTTTATATGATACCGGTTTAGATTACGATTCCGTTGTGAGTTCTCACCTGGTGCAGGCCGATCAATACACCACGGAAACAGTGGAGATTCAAACTGCAACCAAGGATGTAGCTACCATGACACTTCCCGTCGCCCGAATAAAAGTGAAAACGCGATATGTGGAAGGAATCATAAAAGCAGCAGTGATAAATGAGCCAATCTACCCTCTAATATTGGGGTGTAGATATGTCTTCTTGGGGAATCCCAAGAGACCTGTGATATTGGCAACAGTGCAGACCAGATCACAGTCAAAGAAGGAGGAGGATAATCCCATAAATACTCACCCAGATGAGATGAGGAAGGCACAGGCTGAGGACAAAACACTCAAGCCATGTTTCAAGAAGTTGCCCAAATCTCATACACCTCCAGGCAAGGGAGAGTTTTATATGAAGAACAAACTGATATATAGGAAGGCTGGATCTGAATCCAATGGTCACGGACAGCTGGTCCTTCCCACTTCATATAGGACTAAAGTGTTGGAACTAGGGCATGCGATTCCCTTCAGTGGTCATATGGGAATCAGCGCAACAGGACAGCGAATAGCTTGTCACTATTTCTGGCCAGGAATAACTGAAGATATCAAACGATATGTAAAATCCTGTCCAGAGTGCCAACGAGTAGCACCTAAACATTGGACTGCACCAGCAACTCTGGGGGAAATGCCCATAGTGGGAACACCCTTTGAGAGAGTTGCCGTGGATCTTGTGGGACCTCTCACCCGAACCAAGAGAAGGAACAGCTACATTCTGACTCTGGTGGACACTTGTTCTATGTGGGGAGAGGCAGTAGCCCTGTCATCGATTGATTCAAAACATGTGGCAGAGGCATTGCTCACAATTTTCACAAGGTTAGGCTTTCCCAATCAAATCTTGACTGATAATGGCTCTCAGTTCAAGGGGAAACTAACTGAAGAAGTTTTCAGGATCTTCCAGGCCAAACACTTCCATTGTAGTGTGTATCATCCCCAAGGGAACGGCCAAGTGGAAAGATTTAACGGCACATTGATGTCGATCCTGAGAAAGTTGGCACACGAAAAAACCAGATACATGGGACCAGTACCTGCACGCCGCCCTCTTTGCTTATCGGGAGGTACCCCATAGTTCAACCGGTATGGCCCCGGCAACATTATTGTTTGGAAGGCCAATAAAAGGTCCACTTGAAGCTTTGTTAAGAACGTGGACTGATGAAAAGGCAGAGGAAAACATTACATCTTCATACCAATATGTGAATGAGCTGACCACTCGGTTGAAAACTGGCTGGAAACTTGCCAATGAAAATTTGAAACAAGCCAGGAAGAAACATGCTGCCTATTATAACAGGAAGGCGAAAGACAGAAATTTGGCTGTGGGAGAGAAAGTACTGCTTCTTTTGCCTGGGAGTCAGAATAAGTTACAAATTGGATGGCAGGGTCCATATACAGTTTTAGAGAAGGTATCTAGAACAAATTATAAGATAGATAAGAAGGGGAAAGAAAAAATCTATCATGTGAATCTCCTGAAGAAATATTTGGAAAGAGAACATCAGGAAGAGACACACTTGTTGACCTTGTCCATCGCCATGGAGATGAAAAAGGAACCACTTTCATCATTTGAATATCCATTACACCCCTGTGAGACAGCAGCACAGGTGAAAATCAGTACACATTTAACGAAAACTCAGAAAGAGAGAGTGCAACAGGTTCTAAATAATCATGCAGAGGTGTTAACAGACCGACCAGGGCATACAAACCTATTGGAATATGATATGAAACTAATAGACTCCACACCTGTCTGTATGAAACCATATTCGATTCCGTTTGCTAAGGAGAAAGCTTTGAAGGAAGAGATAGACTATCTATTGAAGGAAGGAATTATTTCGCACAGTGAGTCTTCGTATAGTTCCGGTGTGGTACTCTTAAGGAAGCCCTCTGGAGAACATAGACTCTGTATAGATTACAGGAGACTGAATGCTATTACAGAAGGACAGGTGGATCCATTGCCGGATACAAATCAGCTGTTTGCCAGACTAAATAAAGCTAAATATTTCTCAAAAGTGGATCTGAGTAAAGGATACTATCAGATTCCAGTAAAGCCTGAGGTTAGACCATACCTAGCTTTTAGTACCTCAGAAGGACACTATGAGTTTAATAGATTGCCATTTGGATTGAAGAATGCGCCTAGTGTCTTCTCTAGAATGATGAGAAAATTATTGGATCCTCTGAATAATCCCTGTATAACAAATTTTATGGATGATATCCTTATAGCAACAGAAACATTTGAGGAACACATTGACTCTCTGAACATGCTGTTTGATCGACTTAGGGAGGCAAATTTAACAGCCCGACCAACCAAATGTTGCGTTGGATGTAAAGAATTGGAATTTTTGGGACACACAGTTTATCAGGGAAACATGACCCCTGACCCAAAGAATTTAGAGAAACTACAGAAAGCCCCGAGACCACAAACCAAGAAGGACGTGAGATCCTTTGTCTCATTATGTGGTTTCTACCAGAAGTATATCAAAAACTTTAATTCCATATGTGCACCGTTAACTGAATTGACACGTAAAGGACATCCAGATCGCATTACATGGACACCACAATGTGAAATGACTTACCAAGAATTGAAGGAAAAGCTCACAAGTAAACCCATTTTAAAATTACCTGACTTAAGTCAAGAATTCATAGTAAGGACGGATGCAAGTAATATTGGGTTAGGTGCAACTCTACTACAGAAATCAGATGCATTGGATGGGGAATTAAGCCCAGTGGCATATGCTAGCAGAAAGTTGAATAAAGCTGAAATCAACTACTCAACTAGCGAAAAAGAATGTCTTGCAGTAATATGGGCGATAAAGAAATTCAATATTTATCTATATGGGAAGGCATTTAAGTTGCAAACAGATCACAAACCTTTATCGTTTCTAGCACAGGCTAAGCATGAGAACTCTAGGTTACTCCGATGGTCTTTACTTCTGGCTCCATATAATTTTAGCATTGAGTATATATCTGGAAAAACCAATCTGGGAGCGGATTTTTTAAGCCGCCATCCGTGTGATGAGAATCACCGTAAACCCCAGAAATAATAATAAATTTCTCTATGTGTATATAGAATAAAGGACTGACATATAATGTCTGTTTTAAGAGGGGAGGTGTCGTGGAATATTCTAATCCACATATATAAATTATCAAGTAAATATAAAGCCTAATAAATACATATAATAAATAAAGGAAGAAGAATGGTAAAGAACAGTGCTGTCACAATGACAGTACTCGAAATCCCCCTTGTTTTCTGCTTCGTCTGCAAATTGTAACGCTTTCACGTTGATAGTAAAAGCTTACTGTATTATACCCGCTTTCTTCAATGAAACGTGTGCTGTATTTCTAAGAAAAACCTTGAGATATGCAAGTTGACCTAAATTTTAAATTCCATTCATGTCTTTTTCTACACTATGTTACCAAAAACAAAAGGCAGATGGACTAAAGGATAGCGAGAAGAGAGAGGGGAGGGCTGAAAATCAGGAACGCATGCAACACGCGTCGCGCGATACACAAATGCTGCCATCACGCGTGTAAGTCTACATGCACTAATTTTTTTTCAGACGGACAGTGATAAAATACACTACCCTTTCCCAGAGTTAGGTTCATAAATCCTGAAATCTCTTATTAGGAAAGACAACATTAGATGGGTTTACGGTTGAAAACATAACAGTACCCAGACAGCACATCTTCGAAACAGGAGGTAGAAAATACATATTTTGAACGCAGCCACGTAGCTCTTTCAAATTGGTATATTTGGGTTCCTTAGGGCTTGCTGACAAATAATATGTAAAACGTTACGCAAATAGTCCAGGAATTAATAAATTATACCCAAAATAAAATAGTGAGGATGCCTGACAGCATGGAATCATTTCTGCTCATAAAATTTTTTTTATAACGTGTTTGAAAAAACCTTACGTTACATAAATAGCCTACCATGTAAACTCCCAATTGATTGGAGCGCAACAAATGAAAGCCTAACCACGATTGGTCGGACTATAAATACTATCTTTCGTTGTTAGGGGAAACGGGGAAAGGTAACATTTTTTCAAACACTTGTCGAAACGTGGCTCATTGGCCAGTCTCGCTGATATACACACTTGGGAGCGTTAGTTCGAAACCACTTGTTTAAATAAGCTTGATAAAGCATCAGTGCGTTGAAGCCAGCTTATATTTTGCTAAATAAAAGCCTGGAACATAGGCAGATGGGAATTTGTGCCAGTTTGTGCCAGAATTCATTGCTAATCAACGTATCTGTGTTTATTTCCATTAAATTGTGGTAAGCTTGAACCATTCAGTATCTTTTAATGAAAATTGAATGTAAATTGTTAATTTATGCCTGTATATATATGTGTAGTTCAGTGGCAAACAGGAGATAAAGCCTATAATGCTCCAGCCTGAACAGAGGGTGTCGGAGGAAAGTCAAACGGCATGGAATGGCCAAATAGTACACTGACACCTAGATGATTGACTAGAAAGAAATAATGCTGGAATTGCAGAGGCGTAGTAACCATTAAGGAGGTTAATGCTGGTATAAAGTACTTCAGAATGAAGCTGATAGTTGGCCTAACGCTCTGAACTCAATGTTTGTGCTGTATTGTGATCAGTGTAAAAGAGAGTATAAGTTAGTTATGAAGTAGAAGGTACATCCTTCTTGATTTCAGGGACCGTGGTCTTGATGGTACTGAGCAGCACCCGGTCAGAGCTTTGCTGAATCCAGAGTCGGACAGCATACTCCTTGGTCCATTTGGCTATCAGTGAGGTGTCTCCAGAGCCCAGAGTAGAATTCGAGCAGAGGAGTCCTTTCCTGCCGCCATCACGCCAGATAAGCGAATTGGCCAGCTGAGCTCAACATTATGTCCCCACATCTTGAAATGACTTTGTAAAAATCACCTTAAGAGGGGAATTTAATTGTCTTAATATCAGGAACTGAGAACATCTCCAATACTAGTCCCTAAAGACAAACTATTGAAGTCATGATGACAACTACCAACAGAGCTTGAACAAAACAAAACCAGTATTACCTCATACTACTATTACACAACTGACACACATAGGATATTTTTAATAATATATGTCACTACCAGATTCATATTAATACATTCTGTACATAACTTGTAATTAACATTGATTGTGATTCCTGGTTCCTTTGTCTTTGAATCAGGACACACATATGCCTTTATGATAGAAATGAATACATATTGTTATTTGAAAAGTTACGAGTGTCTCCTGTAAGATATTCTCATAGAGTGTTATATGTATGTGAGTGTCACAGTGTTGTCAAGAGTAGTGGATTAAATTAAATTGTTTATCTGTCTGTTGTTGTGACTTACACTTCACCATACTCATACCCTAGACACATAACGTAGCATCACACTATTCCAGAATAATTCTGACTGAGATATAGAGATATGTGGTAGCAAGTAAGGTTATCTATAATACACTACTCTTAATAGATATAGATACCTTCACAGCTGATCTCAGTCAGTACACTAAGTCCCCTATAAATATTTATAACATCCCACTTCACCACACTATGGTGTAGCGAGATTTGGTAAACACTTGCTTGGTTGTAGCGCGACACACGCCCACGCGACACCCACACACACAGTGCAAGGTCAGCGCGGCGGTCTTTCTTTGAAGTTTGTAGACAGCGGAAATGTGAATTACGGTTGAAGCCAGACAATATTACTAAAGAATGAGGAAATAGCTATATAGAAATGTATGGCGGACTTTAAAAGTATGCATTTACTGAAAATTAAATTATTAATTACCGGAGAACGCCCGGTTGGAATAATATTAAATAAATATAACTCAACAAAGGAGATAGACTAGGAATTATATCCAAAAGGATATTATTCAAATATAAATAGTTTTAAAGATAATTAATATTTTTCACCTTCATCACATCGGCTAAAAGTTAGCTAATAATCTTTAAAAATTTATTACACTAACAAGCCTCAACGGATTTGGATAAAACTTATATGGAATGAAAGCATCATATGGGGAAAAGGGAATGATACATAGGAAGGACGGAAGAATATAAGTGTGTAGTGAACAGAAGAGAAAAACAAGTACAGGAAAATCACAGATTGCTTCAAATCGCCTCAAATCAGAAGATGAAACTAAAATCTTTTGGGGAATTTGGGAGCTGCTTTCTCGTACGGGCGAGAGACTGAAATATAAGGACAGAGCGGCGCATTGGAAATCACACACTAAATCCAGAAGCCAGAGTGAGAAACTGGAAGACAGCATCTGCAAGAAAAGTTCTATTTTCACGCTGCATGCAGGGCAGATTAAATTAAGTCTATACAGTCTCACCGTGAGCTTATAAATCCTAAGAGGGTATGTAAGTTTATTAAAAATATATGTATTACTAATATCATTTTATTTCAGATTTTATTTTTGATTGATTGTAGCAGATATAATAAAAAAGGGAATGGCGCTAACCAGAGATAACCTTCACCGGCATTGTCAGGAAGCATAACCATTAATTGGTTAACCACATATATCATGGCTAGTTCTTGCCTGGAAGCTTACGACATACCAGCAAGTACATAAGTGACTTGACATCCATAAGTGGAAGGCAAAGGTTATATCGTACCCATGTATCATAACATGTGATTTATTCATGTATATTGTTAATTCTGCACATTATACATTATCTTATCATGCTATCTCTGTAACATACTACCATGATTCATTCATTTATATACAAACACTGAAGACATGGTCGCATCATGAACAGCAGTTGGTGGTGAGATTGTTGGAACAAAATGGCCACGTATTACCTTTTGTTCCAGGTTTTTATGATCAATGTTTATGATCATTCCTGTTCGAGAAAATAAAGACTTGTAGAAGTTGATCCAGCTCACTGAAGCCTAGAGGTCAACCACTCTTCAACACCTTAGTCCCCCGTAGTTATAGGGCGGGCTGAAGGAAAGCCTTCCGTACTCCAGTGTGTCGGAGGAACCTCGAGCAGACGTGGCTAATACATAGGATAAGTTTATGTGTATCCATCCAACAAATCCTGTGAGCAGTTTCTAAAACGACTGTTTAATGATGACAACTAGATGGCAAGAGATAATGTGACAAACTTGTTTTATAAGTTCAGTGGAAGATAAATCCAAGACTTTTTAGCTTGTTTATTTGATTTGTAACTGTAAATAATCATACATTTACCATCTTACAACAACCATTTCTCATTACAAGAATATATAGATGTACATAATAAATTGGATAATTGTACTCATTTGACTTGTTAAATTTTTAACTGTTAAAATTTTGAGTTACCTTTTCAAATTTAATTATATTATCACATAGGGTTACGATAGCGAAAGTAGCATCTTATACTCCTGAAGCCTAAATCTATTGTCCAGCTCAGAGTATTCACAGCTGTAACTCACTTGTGATACCAGTGTACTTCTCGGGCACTGGAACTTCATACTTTCTGGAGAGAGATTCTACTTCTGCTCTACCACTATTATCATAATAGGAAAACCTTTCGCTACACTGGGGGCTCTTTCGCGGGAATTTTTTTAAAATCCTGAGCCACTATCTATGTATTCTTCTATCTTGAGCCACAAATAGTTTGTAAAAATAATTTTTTTTGAAAAATTCTAAAACTTTGAAATTTTTCGTAATAGTAGTACCATTGAGTACGAAGTAAATAGGAAACGCTCACAAGGTTTTAAGGATTTGTCTTGTTCAAAGTAATTAATTGATTTTAATTAAGTTAGTTGGTTAGAGAAGATAAAATTATATACCCTCTGGTAAGTAAGCATCATGGCTGAATTGGTGAAGTTTAGAGCTGCGATTATGCAGGAAGGAAAAGACTTGGGTATGACAGGAGATCTCTAATTCGACATATCACAACTGAAGTGGATAAATATTTAGATAGAGAGACTAAAAGAATGGAAGTTGAGGCTGAAGCTAAGAAATTAGAGGCAGAAAGAGAAGTCAAAAGACTGGAAAGGGAAGAAAAGAGACAAATGTTGGAAGCTGAGGCTGAAGAAAGAAGGTTACAAAGAGCTCATGAGTTAAGTTTAAAGGAACTTGAACTCCAGGGAGCAGCTAGCAATCATGGTGCTAGCTCACCTCACTCTGAGAGTAGCTCTAACCATAGCACGGCAAATGGAGCCATGAGTTTTCACCTGGATCTATTTATTGAAAAAGAGGACGCCATTGAGTCGTACCTGGATAGATATGAGAGACTGGCCTCTACCTATGGATTGGAAAAGGAAAAATGGAGCCTTAAGCTATCTCAGGGGTTGAGGGGAGTTTCATACGATGTTTATTTAAAACTCTCAAAAGAAGACCAGGAAGATTATGAAATCTTAAAACAAGCTTTACTGGTCAGGTACGAAAAGAATTCTGAATCTTATAGAAAGAGATTCCGAACTGCTAAGCTACTTCCAGGAGTAAACTATCACCAGTTTTCTGCCAGATTGGAAACTTATCTGACAAAGTGGATTAGCTTAGGAAAATGTCAAGATATAAAAGAAATGGTCATGATGGAACAACTGAGAGAATCCATGCCTCAAGAAATGAGAAAATTTCTTATGGAGCAAGGAGCAGAGAGATTGGAAGATATTTTAACCATGGCTGAAAGATATCAAGCAGCTCAGTCAGAAGTATCAGGAAATAAGAAGAAGCAGGGTGAGAACTTCAAACCTTCACAAAACTTTACCAACTATGAACACAGGGACAATTCCAACAAGAACAAACACAGAACTGATTATAAAGACAAAAACCCTCTAGGATCAGAAAAGAAACCTCCAAGAAAGGAAGGAAAGTGGTGTAAATCTTGCCAAATGAGTAACCACAATACTGCGGAATGCAGACGGAAAAACCCTCCTCATCACGCTGCATGCCTTACAACAGAGAACAAGGGAAGGAAGGACCTGGCAGATCGTCAGAAGGACCTTCATCATCCCCCTGTCTGTGAGGAAGTGACCTTGAATGGCACCCAAGTACTGTGCTTATATGATACAGGCTTGGACTTTGACTCAGTAGTATGCTCTTCTCTGGTGAGTCCGGAACAGATAACCACAGAAACAGTGGAAATCAGAGGACCAGTCAAGGGAGCGGGAACCATGACACTGCCCATAGCCCGAATCAACATAAGATCTCGCTATGTGGAAGGAGAGATCAAAGCAGCAGTGATGGACAACCCTATCTACCCATTAATACTGGGATGTAGATATGTCTTTCTAGGAGAACCTATAAGACCCATAGTGATGGCAACAGTCCAGACCAGGGCAAGCTCTAAGAAAGAGGAGGACACTATCATCAATACTCATCCAGAAGAGATGAGAAAGGCTCAAACTGCTGACAGTACATTGAAGCCTTGCTTTGGCAAATTACCTAAAAGCCATAACCCTCCAGAGAAAGGAGACTTATATATGAAAAATGGCCTATTATATAGAAAAGCTGGAACAGGACCTAAAGGACATGGACAGCTTGTAGTGCCAAAATCATACAGGGAGCAGGTTATGAAGCTAGGACATGCTATACCCTTCAGTGGACATATGGGAATAGGGGCCACTGGACAACGGATAGCCTGTCACTACTTTTGGCCAGGGATCACAGAGGACATAAAGAGGTATGTGAGATCCTGTCCAGAATGCCAAAGAGTAGCTCCTAAACATAGGACTGCACCAGCAACACTGGGAGAAATGCCCATCATGGGAACGCCCTTCGAACGTGTTGCCGTGGATATTGTTGGACCCCTCAGTAGGACCAAGAAGAGAAATGCATATATCTTAACATTGGTCGATACTTGCTCTATGTGGGGAGAGGCAGTAGCAATGTCATCGATAGATTCGAAACATGTGGCAGAGGCACTGTTAACAATATTCACCCGATTAGGTTTCCCACATCAAATATTGACTGACAATGGTTCTCAGTTTAGGGGAAAGCTAACACAAGAAGTATTCAGATTATTTCAAGCTAGACATTATCACTGTAGCCCGTACCACGCCCAAGGGAATGGTCAAGTAGAGCTGTTCAATGGCACGCTCATTTCAATCCTTAGAAAGTTGGCTAGTGAGAAACCTGAAACTTGGGACACATACTTACCCTCAGCACTATTTGCCTATAGGGAAGTCGCACATAACTCCACAGGATTGGCTCCAGCTACGTTGTTGTTTGGACGACCAATCAAAGGTCCACTGGAAGCATTGTTGCGGACATGGACTGATGAAAAAGCAGAAGAAACCGTGACTTCTTCATACCAATACGTCAACGAGTTGACATCTCGATTGAAAACAAGTTGGAAACTGGCAAATGATAACTTGAGACAGGCCAGGAGGAAGCAGGCTGCTTACTACAATAAAACAGCAAAAGATAGGGAACTTGAGGTGGGAGAAAAAGTTCTGTTACTGTTGCCCAGCAGCAATAATAAATTGCAAATTGGATGGCAGGGTCCCTACGTCATATTGGAAAAACTTTCCAGGACCAATTATAAGATTGACAAGAAAGGAAAGGAGAAGATATACCATGTCAACCTTCTTAAAAAGTATTATGAAAGGGAAGCATCAGAAGTTGCACATATCATGACCCTGTCCATTGCAACAGAAATGCAGGATGAACCAATTTCCTCCATGGAATACCCCCTAACCACTACAGAAAGTTATGCTCAGGTTAATGTAAGTGAACATTTAACTCTTGAGCAGAGGAAAAAGGTTCAGGAGGTGTTAGAAATCCATGCTGATGTACTCACAGATAAGCCGGGGTGTACTAATCTGTTAGAGTATGACATGACGATTACTGACCCTACACCAGTTTGTATGCGGACATACCCTATACCTTATGCTAAAGGACAGGCACTCAAGGATGAGATTGATTATCTCTTAAAAGAGAAAATTATTTCAAAGTCTGAATCTCCCTACAGCTCAAGTGTGGTGCTATTAAGGAAGCCTAGTGGTGAACACAGGTTATGCATTGATTATAGGAAACTAAATGCTATCACTGAATCTCAGGTAGACCCATTACCTGACACCAATCAGTTGTTTGCTACATTGAGTAGGGCTCGGTATTTTTCAAAGGTAGATCTAAGCAAGGGATACTACCAAATACCAGTAAAACCAGAAGTGAGGAAACTGTTAGCCTTTAGTACACCGGATGGACATTACGAGTTCAATGTACTCCCATTTGGTTTAAAGAATGCTCCAAGTATCTTCACCAGAATGATGAGGAAATTGTTGGAACCATTACAAAATCCTCATATCACCAACTTCATGGATGATATTCTGATTGCTACCACTACATTCGAGGAACACGTAGTAGCAGTCTCCATGTTGTTAAATAGACTAAGAGAAACGGGATTGACAGCACGTCCAACTAAGTGTCATATTGGATGTGAGACATTGGAATTTTTAGGTCACACTATCTCTACAGGGCAAATGTCTCCGGACCCAAAGAATGTAGAGAAAATGAGAAAAGCACCAAGACCACAAACTAAGAAGGATGTAAGATCCTTTGTGTCACTGTGCGGATTTTATCAGAAATATATACCCCATTTTAACTCATTATGCGCGCCATTAACCGACTTAACCAAAAAAGGTCAGCCGGATAAAATACAATGGACTGCGGAGTGTGAACAGGCTTATACAGAGTTGAAAAATAAGCTGACAAATAAACCTATCCTTGCCCTTCCCGATCTCACACAAGAATTCGTACTAAGAACGGATGCTAGCAATGTAGGCATCGGAGCAACATTACTACAGCGGGCAGACACACCGCCACATATGCTATTACCAGTAGCTTTTGCCAGTAGAAAGTTAAATACAGCTGAAAGAAATTATTCTACCGTTGAACGTGAATGCCTCGCTTTGGTCTGGTCGATCAACAAATTCGCCCCTTTTCTTTACGGGAAACACTTCATTGTGGAAAGTGATCACCAGCCTTTGATGTTTTTAGCAGTGTCTAAAAAATTAAATTCACGACTTTTAAGGTGAAGTTTACTGTTATCTCCATATTCGTTCAATGTGAGATACATACCAGGACGGGACAATCTTGGACCCGATTTTTTAAGTAGGCATCCTATCAAAGGAGATATAGAGAAACAGAAAATTAAGGAGGAACTGCAGCATGTGTTACCAAAAAGTTAACCGTGCAGGCACTGTTTTAAAGAAGAGGGCTTTGTAGCGAGATTTGGTAAACACTTGCTTGGTTGTAGCGCGACACGCCCACGCGACACCCACACACACAGTGCAAGGTCAGCGCGGCGGTCTTTCTTTGAAGTTTGTAGACAGCGGAAATGTGAATTACGGTTGAAGCCAGACAATATTACTAAAGAATGAGGAAATAGCTATATAGAAATGTATGGCGGACTTTAAAAGTATGCATTTACTGAAAATTAAATTATTAATTACCGGAGAACGCCCGGTTGGAATAATATTAAATAAATATAACTCAACAAAGGAGATAGACTAGGAATTATATCCAAAAGGATATTATTCAAATATAAATAGTTTTAAAGATAACACTGACTAACAAAAAAAATTTTTTTTTTCTTTCTCTAACATTTCTATGTTTTTCTGGTCAATTTTAATGCGCTGTTTTTAAATCTGCAAACCGTTTTTCTCTATCAGGTCGGGATCTCTAGAAATACGCAATTGAAGTTTTTTAACAACGCATACAGTATTACAACATCTTTCGTACAAGAAGTATAACAGTTATGTAGGCTTGAATTTCTTTGCAGTCGACTTTCGTCGGTGAATGGCATGTGGTACATCGCGATGAAGCTTCCAACAATAATCGGCAAGCATGGTCACACTCCACCGTCCTTGATAACGTGACTCCATTACGGCGATATCTTGATGGAATCATTCTCCATGTTCATCGCTGACTTCGCCAAGGTTGTCAGGGAAAAAGTTAAGATGCGAATCGAGCAAATGGATTTTGAGGGACATGTTACAGCCCATAATTATGTATGCATATATGCACTGCTTAACAATATGCAACATAGTCGACAGATTTGTAATTTTCCAGAAAGTTATCGACGATCGATTTGAATGCCATCCATGCGCGACGTTCACTACCATGTAACAAGTTCTCGAATTGTTTGTCTGCAATAACTTTCCTAATCTGAGGTCCTACAAAGATACCTTCCTTTATCTTTGCATCGCTAACTTGCGGAAACTTTTCTCGAAGATAAGTGAAAGCTTTGCTCGTTTTATCTAACGCTTTTACAAAATTCTTCATGAGCCCCAACTTTATATGTAACAGTGGTAAAATGAAGGTGTCTTTGTTAACTAATGGCTCGCGTATTACATTTTTATGCTCGAGTTGCATACGATCCCGGATAGGCCACACCTTTCTTGCATAATGTTCCTGTCTGTTGCGGCTGTCCCATTCACATCGGAAGCAACAAAATTTAGTATACCCAGTCTGCATGCCCGTGAGAATTGCAATGACCTTTAGGTCTCCACAAATCCGCCATTGGTAGTCATTGTACTTTATTTTTTCCAAACGTATAGCCATATTGTCATAAGTTTCTTTTCATATGAACAGAGTAGGCGACTGGAATTGATGAAAATTTTCTGTTATGCAATAACACGGCTTTTAGACTAGTCTTGGAAGAATCGATGAAAAATCGCCATTCGTTGACTATGTGCTCATGACCGTTTACATCTTTGCAATAGCAAATGTCATCATCCATCTCAAAGTATTGAACAAGTTCTCTGTGTCTATGACGAAATTTAGATATCGGAGTATTGGGCGCTAAAAGATTCCATTCTTTGAGTCGCGAACCGAGTAATTCCGCTTGTCCTTTGGTAAGAGCGAGATCACGTATTAGATCTGAAAGTTCTGAATGGTTAATTAAGTAAACACCATCATTCACCGGTATGTAATCTGAGTCAGAATTAGTTTCTAAAGCAGGTAAACTATGACTTTCTGATGGTTCATTTACGTCCAACGGATATTGTTCTGGTGGTACTTGGATCGGACACGTGATTGGATCATGAGGCACTGGTTTCGAAACCGATTCAATATTTGGATAAACCACAGACTTTCTAGTTTTAAAAGTAAAACCATGGATATTTGTCAAGCAGAAGTAACAATCAGTAGTGTGATTTGTATGTTCACGCCATATTACTGGCACGCCAAAAGGCATCGACTTATGCTTCGGCGATTTTCTTAACCAACCTGCCAATGTATCGAAAAAAACGCATTTGGCTTCCAAGATTTATTTGCATCATCAACTTTCGAATCAAAATAAAGTTCATATGCTATCTTTAGTAATGGTGTAAAGTTTTTCTGGTTAACACGATCGGTAAAATATCCGCACACGTAACAGAACAGATCAGCCGAATTTCTACAACTTCTAGAAGCCATATTTTGCTCAGAATTATTTCAAAATACAGTAACTATTTGAAAAATCGCGTAACATATGTCATGCATCTTTTAGCAGTATAAAAAGTAGAATTATGTTGCTTTTTATTAATTTTTAATAAGTTATATAGTAAAAATGAAACGGAGCAAATAACGGTTTCCCAAAAATATATTATTCACAAATATCTTAAGAACCCGACGTGATAGAGATAAACGGATTTCAGATTTGAAATCAGCGCAAGAAACTGACCTAAGAACACTTATTCTTATATAAGAAGTGAGAAACTGGAAGACAGCATCTGCAAGAAAAGTTCTATTTTCACGCTGCATGCAGGGCAGGTTAAATTAAGTCTATACAGTCTCACCGTGAGCTTATAAATCCTAAGAGGGTATGTAAGTTTATTAAAAATATATGTATTACTAATATCATTTTATTTCAGATTTTATTTTTGATTGATTATAGCAGATATAATAAAAAAGGGAATGACGCTAACCAGAGATAACCTTCACCGGCATTGTCAGGAAGCATAACCATTAATTGGTTAACCACATATATCATGGCTAGTTCTTGCCTGGAAGCTTACGACATACCAGCAAGTACATAAGTGACTTGACATCCATAAGTGGAAGGCAAAGGTTATATCGTACCCATGTATCATAACATGTGATTTATTCATGTATATTGTTAATTCTGCACATTATACATTATCTTATCATGCTATCTCTGTAACATACTACCATGATTCATTCATTTATATACAAACACTGAAGACATGGTCGCATCATGAACAGCAGTTGGTGGTGAGATTGTTGGAACAAAATGGCCACGTATTACCTTTTGTTCCAGGTTTTTGTGATCAATGTTTATGATCATTCCTGATCGAGAAAATAAAGACTTGTAGAAGTTGATCCAGCTCACTGAAGCCTAGAGGTCAACCACTCTTCAACACCTTAGTCCCCCGTAGTTATAGGGCGGGCTGAAGGAAAGTCTTCCGTACTCCAGTGTGTCGGAGGAACCTCGAGCAGACGTGGCTAATACATAGGATAAGTTTATGTGTATCCATCCAACAAATCCTGTGAGCAGTTTCTAAAACGACTGTTTAATGATGACAACTAGATGGCAAGAGATAATGTGACAAACTTGTTTTATAAGTTCAGTGGAAGATAAATCCAAGACTTTTTAGCTTGTTTATTTGATTTGTAACTGTAAATAATCATACATTTACCATCTTACAACAACCATTTCTCATTACAAGAATATATAGATGTACATAATAAATTGGATAATTGTACTCATTTGACTTGTTAAATTTTTAACTGTTAAAATTTTGAGTTACCTTTTCAAATTTAATTATATTATCACATAGGGTTACGATAGCGAAAGTAGCATCTTATACTCCTGAAGCCTAAATCTATTGTCCAGCTCAGAGTATTCACAGCTGTAACTCACTTGTGATACCAGTGTACTTCTCGGGCACTGGAACTTCATACTTTCTGGAGAGAGATTCTACTTCTGCTCTACCACTATTATCACAATAGGAAAACCTTTCGCTACATATGGGTGCTCTTGAAGCTAGTCTGTCAGCTCTTTCATTGCTGCGTACCTCTGCATAACCAGGACAGTAGATCCATATCAGTTCTTGAAGATTCGATGCTTCTATGGAGGTTTTCCATTCATGTCGGAGCTATCCATTTTGGACCTTTCGAAGCATGCATTGTGAGTCTGATACAATAACTACCTTTGTTAATAAAGTCTCAGACAGTCATCTTAAGGCAGCAGTAATTGCCTCTACCTCCTTTCTCATGCTGGAGGTTGTTATCTGTGACGGTATTGCCTCCCCTGCTCTGCAGTAGTGGTCCAACAGTGGCCAAAATTCAAGAGTATCTAATATGGGTTTCAAAGGTATCTACCTTGCATCTCAAAAAAGTTCGTTACTTAACTGTTGTCCTAAGATTGTTATTCTGTGCTCAAGTATCTTGGCATATTTTACCTGCACGGCTCAGGAGTGAGATATTTTACTCTTACGATCGTTGTGTATTAGGATACTGTACTGCACACAAAAAGTGCACAAGATGCCAGCCATACCTGTATCACAACGTCAGTCCACTTCTACCTTCACTTAGTTCCAGAGATAGTACTTTCTGCTGGTGTGTAGCAAAATCTGTGAGATAATCGCTTATTTCAGTAAGATTTTAGTCCTAGGATGAAGAAATACACCAGCCCTCAGGTGTCTGACTGGTTTCATCTTCAACGCCAGTAGGGCGATGCCTTTTGTGTAGTGGGAATGCTAAAAAAATGACCCGCCGTAAAAATCTAACACGCTTTAGTTTCGGTTTCGAAAACGTAGAATAAACATTTTAACATCTCGCCGATCTGCTGCACGAAACGGGGGAAAAGCTTGTAATTAACGACTTGCCAGAACTGTTAGACCAAACTGGCGTTTGAATTAACGTAATATGTTAACTTTAACACTAAAATTTGTAGTAATTCGGACAGTTCTCAGTAGTAAGACCGAGACGATTGTAATAATTAACGCAAAACACTACCAAAGTTTGAAAAAACCCCTCTTCGCTCTGCACGCGGTCTCTTTAATATATACACGTTGTGGGCAAAGCCAGCAGAGGCAAACACACAGACAATTTTTCAGTTCCTCCTAGCGGTAATATTCTGACGTCACTCAAACTAGTTGGTTTATTTGAATAGTGAGGAAAATGTTAGAGACAGGGGGGGGGGGGGGGGAGATGGCCGACTTGTGTAAAAATTTATATTTGACGATTGACAATGACAAAATTGAAAATCTAAATCATACTGAAACTGACCATAAAAATCATATGGTAGTATAGCTTAGAGTCCCCTGGGCAAAAATATGTTTTAAAAAATATGGTAGTCCAAGTATTAGCCAAGTTATTGAGAAAATACTAAATGTCTACGAACGCTTGACCGGACAGACTGTTGTTCTTGCTCATTACACATAACGTTATTGGGGACGCTAGTTTAAAAAAAAGAGGCATTGTAGTAATTCAAATTCTATTAGTTGGTATAAGAGTATAGGAGTAAAAGGGGAGAGATAGGAAAATGTAACTAAAACTAAATATCTTTTTCTATTGGCATAACTAACGCAGACTGACCAATGGACTACGAGGCACATAGTTTGTTTGGAATTGTTTTGTTTTTTCAAAACTAAATTCAAAAAAAGTTGTAGTAGTGCCTGCTTTCATTGGTCGGCTCTAATAGATATTGGCAAGAGGCATAGTGATCTCGTGGCCATTTGACTAGAAAATTTTATTAAAACAACTACGTTGAGATCAGATGTGATAACTTGTAAAATTAAATACTAATTCACTATCTGGACAAGGCAGAGCAAAACTGAGGCCATATTCTTTGCCAGTCAACGTTATTTGTGACATATTTCTTTGAACTAGTGGTAAGAATGCTTTATGTATTTACATGCTTGATTAAAACTGAAAAAGTCAGATACTGCTGTGGAAAAGTGAAGGACATGCCGGAAGCAAACATTATTGAGTCCTCACATTGAACTGTATTTGAATGTTGCATATTATTATGATTTTGTATTAATATTTTGTATTGGAAATGTTAGGAAGCCTCTGTGTTCTATGAACACTTTTCAATATGCCTAGAGCGTTTATAAGTTAGAAAAGAAAAGAAAAAAATCATATAAAAGGAGATGTGGTTACTCCACGTTATTGCATTGAAGCAAACTATGTAAAAGTACAGTGGCGTATCTGCCATAGGGACCTGTGGTGTGGTCACAGAAGGGCGTGAGTCATAAATTAGGGGCTGATGCACATGAATACACAAGAGGCTGACCCCATACTGTCATGTATATATAGGGATAAGAAGTTGTGATCAGGTTGAAAAGGCCAGGGTGTCCTTTTATTGCAGAGTTTTTATTTCCTGTTACCATCCGGTGACAGGAAACCTGATGAGTGGGTGTAAAGTCTCCATTATAAAGTTTAAGCTGTCAGCTGATAGCCTGAAGGAGCTTACGTGTGGGTGCTGATCTACATTGTCTCTACATTGATATACTGACATATATTCGACCTACCAAGAATCCCAGGTGACATGTTATCAGCTGGGACCTCTGACATTTCATCCTAAGAAACTAGTTCCTATCAAAATAACATTGAATTATACGGGGCATGATGAAAACAACAGCTCCTCATAACAAATGAAAATCACTAGAAACTATTAAAGTTTTATTCTGTGAATACACCTACAGGAACTCTATATTAACATATATTCATAGGACCAAGAGTCCATATTTTTAGTTACAGCATTACATGTAAATATATTTCCTCATTTTCAAAGACCTGTCCAAAAGAAGTTGGCGGGACAGGCAGATTAAATTGTATAAAGAAAAAAACATTCAAATTTTAAAAGAAAACTTTAACCACTGTCTTATTCATTTTCTTTAGTGAGTTAAAGTGTATTGTGTTGATGTACCATCATCTTCATTTCACCCCTAGACACTAGAGACATCATACACCAGCCACTAGAATCAAAATACGGACTGTGTGAGATCTAGGGAGGTAGCGTTAGGTTCCCTGATCAATATATCATCATCATCATCATTCTTTTTATAGTCAGGGTCCTACATGTGCTTGACCTCACACAGTTAACACAGACACAACTATCTTTCTTGTTAGGTATAACATCTTAACCTCCCCAGCAAAAATTACATTTGCTACATGGTACCACCACAAACTATGATAAAGAATAGAAACGAAACGCTCTCCTCAGTATTGCGTTTCCCGGCACATACGTTTGTGGCCCCTCTTTTATTCTACCATCCCATTTATCTCAGAATTTACCCTCGATGAGAATTAAATGGGGGTAACTCGCGTACAGCCCAAGACTATACGCATCCCTTCGTTTTGAATGCGTTCCAGTCGTTCACCTTGTGATATTGACAGCGTATTCCCAGGCCATACTCGATTACAGACAAGACCAGCTGATGATACAGGAGAGACAATAGTCTCTGCTCCAGGTGCGCTGCAGCCATTGTTTTTAAGGCTGCCAGACCTCTCTTGCACTTCTGTATGATGTGATCAACATAGTGCTTATATGACAACTCACGATCGAATGTTACTCCAAGGTATTTCAACTTTCATGTGTTCTTGGGGTCTGTTAACGTCTTTGTGTTGTTGACTTTGGTCATCTGCAACCAGTAATTCGTTTATGGTGTCTGATTTTAAATTTGCTTCTGCTATTATCATATCGATGTATATGTTAAACAGTAGGGTGATATTATAGACCCCTGTTGAACTCACATATATGTTAAACAGTTGGGATGATATTATAGACCCCTGTTGAACTCATATATATGTTAAACAGTTGGGATGATATTATAGACCCCTGTTGAACTCATATATGTTGGGGTGATATTATACATCCCTGTCGCACTCCCATATTAACCTAAAAAAATGTTTGTGGAATCGTCTGTTGTTCGTACAATGTACAATTATTTTGGTACAGGGCTATAATATTATCTTGAAGTTGGCCTTGCATTCTATAGTCTTTTAAAGTGTGCAAGATATGTTCATGTCTACTTTCGGATCCTCTTTAACACAATAATTGCATGATTAATTATATTGTAAGTTTTGTTTAAAAGTTTGCATTAGGTGATATAAATTCAACGTTTTCCTCTCTCTCTCTCTCTCTCTCTCTCTCTCTCTCTCTCTGAGAGAGCACGCATCCTGTGACCTATTTTCTGATGACTGTACTGTCTACACGAGTGATACAAGTTGAACACACTCGAACTATCGTTACAAAAAGATACAGACAAACTGATTAAGTGGAGCATCGGAAATCGCATGCTAATTAATATAATTAAAACAAAGTGCATGTTAATATCAACTAGACAAAAATTACAAAATTCAGAGAAAACAACACTTCAGATCTATATTGGTACCTCACCAATTGAAAACGTTAATGAACATAAAACTCTAGGAATAGTCGTTGGCCAGCATCTAAATTGGAACTCACATGTTCATGCACTGACCAAGCAAACGGCACAGAAAGTTTACCAGTTAGCTAAAATCAAACATTTCCTAGATGAAGATGCACGAAAATTGTTCTATATATCTCACATACAAACAAACCTTGACTATTGCTCCACAATCTGGGATGGTTGTTCTATGTCCAACACAAAAAGACTCCATTCACTACAAAAGCGTGCAGTGCGTCTAGTTTCTGACAACTGCCAAACACAGTGTGTAGATCTATATAAAGATCTCAAAATACTGCCTCTAAGAAAGCGCTTTCTGTTCAACAAAGCTAAATTTGTTCACAAAATCCTGTCACAGAATGCTTCAACATATCTGTGGCCAATGTTCAAATACAATGAAAGACGCAGTCAACGCCTTAACAAAATACAAGTGCCCAAGCCTAGGCTTGACTTATTCAAGAAAAGCTTAGCTTACTCTGCTGCTCATCTTTGGAACTATCTTCCACATTATCTAAAAGATAACAACATCAGTCCCTATTCATACAATCGTAAACTTTTCGAATACTTTATGAGTTCTGATTATCTGCCCCCCTAATGTGATTATTTTTCCGAACAAATGATATAATATCGAATGTAGGTTTAATGATGATGTTAGTGCTTTTCAACATATTTTGTTTCATGGTAATACTTAGTTTGTACTTTTCAACATATTTTATTTCATGTTTATAATTAGATACTGTGAATGTGAGTATGCTATTATTTTATCTTTACAACGTTGAATTCCTTGACATTGATGGGTAAAATGTATGTGAGAATAAATGAAATCAGTATAAAAAGCGAGAGAAAGGAAGGGCAGAATGTCAGACGGGCCTGCGTGCCCAATTCTCAACCCTTTGAAAATAAAGTTCGTTCGTTCTCTCTCTCTCTCTTTTTCTCTCTCTCTCTCTCTCTCTCTCTCTCTCTCTCTCTCTCTCTCTCTCTGCTCTCAAAAAAGTTCGTTCCACATTAGTGATATTTTCATCAGTTCCACATTAGTGACCTTGTCATCAGTTCCCCATTAATGATCTTCATCAGTTCCCCATTAATGATCTTGTCATCAGTTCCACATTAGTGACCTTGTCATCAGTTCACATTATCTAAAACATAACAACCTCAGTCCCTGTTCATTCAATCGTAGACTTTTCGAATACTTTATTGAGTTCTGATTATCTCCCCCCCCCAATGTGATTATTTTTCCGAACAAATGATATAATATCGAATGTAGGTTTAATGATGATGTACTTTTCAACATATTTTATTTCATATGTTTATGATTAGATACTGTGGATGTGAGTATGCTATTATTTTACCTTTACAACGTTGAATTACTTTACATTGATGGGTAAAATGCATGTGAGAATAAATGAAATCAGTATAAAAGACGAGAGAAAGGAAGGGCAGAATGTCAGACGGGCCTGCGTGCCCAATTCTCAACCCTTTGAAAATAAAGTTCGTTCGTTCTCTCTCTCTCTCTTTCTCTCTCTCTCTCTCTCTCTCTCTCTCTGCTCTCAAAAAAGTTCGTTACTTAACTGTTGTCCTAAGATTGTTATTCTGTGCTCAAGTATCTTGGCATATTTTACCTGCACGGCTCAGGAGTGAGATATTTTACTCTTACGATCGTTGTGTATTAGGATACTGTACTGCACAAAAAAAGTGCACTAGATGCCAGCTATACCTGTATGCACTGCTACGTTTTTCAGACACGAGCATATTGTCTGTGTGTGTGTGAACGCAAAACATTTTCATTGGTTGTGTGTAAATGCCGTAATGAATTCTTGGACAATTGAGCACTCAGTCACCTGAAGCAAATGTGCACGAATTAACTTACATACATATAATAACTGACTATTTTTCAACATGGTGCATTAACATTAGGTTAACTTTTAGTTATATCTTGGCGACGGAATGCGAATTAAAGCGAAGGACACTGAAGTGCCTTGTTGCAATCACATATAGGAACTGTTAAGAACAAATTGTTGGTTGTCTATAGGTTGTCTAGGGTTTTCTCTATTTCCATAATTTACTGATGTATTGACTCAATAAAAGTGTCTAATAAAATTGCCGACCGCCTTAAAATGTTTTTCTTCAACTTGTTTTAAAAAGTGGCTAGAATGTTTCTGTGTAATCGTTCCTATGCGTATTTATAGTCGTATTCATCAACCAACTGGAACAAACTGTTAATTGTTGAAATGTATAAATAAAGAATCTAAAACTGTCAAAGATTCTCTGAAGACCTCTGTTTGAACGACTTTCATTTTATTTGACACAAGACTTCCATGAGCGACACACTGCTCCAACATAATTCAACATCTTGAAATTGAATACCGATGTGGTAAAGTGGGATGTTATAAATATTTATAGGGGACTTAGTGTACTGACTGAGATCAGCTGTGAAGGTATCTATATCTAATAAGAGTAGTGTATTATAGATAACCTTACTTGCTGCCACATATATATATATATATATCTCAGTCAGAATTATTCTGGAATAGTGTGATGACTACGTTATATGTCTAGGGTATGTGTATGATGAAGTGTAAGTCATAACAACAACAGACAGATAAACAATTTAATTTATTCCACCACACTTGACAACACTGTGACACTCACATACATATAACACTCTAAAGGATATCTTAAAGGAGTCACTGATAACTTTTCAAATAACAATATGTATTCATTGCTGTCATGAATGAATATGTGTCCTGATTCAAATACAAAGGAACCAGGAATCACAATCAATTTTAATTACAAGTTATATGTACAGAATTTATTAATATGAATCTTGTAGTGACATCTATTTTTAATAGTATCCTATGTGTGTTAGTTGTGTAGTAGTAATATGAGGTAATACTGGTTTTGTTTTGTTCAAGCTCTGTTGGTATTTGTCATCATGACTTCAATAGTTTGTCTTTATTGGAACTAGTATTGGAGATGTTCTCAGTTCCTGATATTAAAACAATTTAATTCCCCTCTTAATGTTATTTTTACAATGTCATTTTAAGATGGGGGGTACATAATGTTGAGCTCAGCTGGCCACATCAGCTTATCTTGCGTGATGGCGGCAGGAAAAGACTCCTCTGCTCGATTTTTCCCCTGTGCTCTGGAGACACCTCACTGATAGCTAAATGGACCAAGGAGTATGCTGTCCGACTCTGGATTCAGCAAAGCTCTGACCAGGTGCTGCTCAATAATTGTAAGACCACGGTCCCTGAAAACAAGAAGGATGTACCTTCTACTTCATAACTAATTGATACTCTAGTTCTACACTGAGCACAATACATCACAAACATTGAGTTCAGAGCGTTAGGCCAACTGTCAGCTTCATCTGAAATATTTTATACCAGTATTTCCCTCCCTAATGGTTACTACGCCTCTGCAATTCCAGCATTATTTCTTTCTAGTCAATCATCTAGGTGTCAGTGTACTGTTTGGCCATTCCATGCCGTTTTACTTTCCTCCGACACCTTCTGTTCAGGCTGGAGCATTATAGGCTTTACATCATGTTTGCTACTGAACTACACATATATACAGGCATAAATTAACAATTCACATTCAATTTTCATTAAAAGATACTGAATGTTTCAAGCTTACCACAATTCATGGAAATAAACACAGATACGTCGACTAGCAATGAATTCTGGCACAAATACTGGCACAAATTCCCATCTGCTTATGTTCCAGGCTTTTATTTAGCAAAATATGAGCTGGCTTCAACGCACTGTTGCTTCATCAAGCTTATTTGAACTAGTGGTCTCGAACTAACGCTCCTAAGTGATTATATCAGCGAGTCTGGCCAATGGAGCCACGTTTCGACAAGTGTTTGAAAAAATTTTACCTTCCTACGTCTCCCCTAACAACCAAGGATTGCATTTATAGTCCGACTAATCGTGTTTAGCCTTACATATCATTCCAGCCAATCAGTTCAAATGTAACTTGTGGCCCATTTCCCGTACAATGGTGGTTTAAAAAATCTACCACTGAGCGATTCTGATTTTGGGTGTTGTCTGACAGCACCATCATTTTATTTTGGCTATAACTTGTTAATTCCTAGATTATTTGCATAACACTTAACATATTCTTTGTCATCAAGCCCTAAGGAACCCAAATATACAAATTTAAAAGAGCTAAGTGGCTGCGTTCAAAATATGCAATTTCTTCTACCTCCTGTTTCGAAGATGTGTTGTCTGGGTACTGTAATGTTTTCAAACGTAAACCCATCTAATGTTATCTTTTCTAATAAGCGTTTTCCAGGTTTTTTAAAACCTAACTCTGGGAAGGTTAGTGTTTTTATCACTGTCCGTCTGAAAAAAAAGTTAGTGCATGTGGCCTTACACGCGTGATAGTAGTAATTGTGTATCGCGTTACGCTTGTTGGGGTGGCATTAATAGCGAGACGCGTGTTTAATTTTGCATGCGTTCCTGATTTTCAGCCCTCCCTTCTTTCTATTTGAGTCCATCTGTTCGTTCGTTTTGGTAACGTAGTATAATTAATGTTAGGATTAATTTAGGTCATTACGCAGTGTGCCTCTCAATGTTTTTCTGAGAAATGCAATACCCGTTTTAATGTGTTGTGGAAACGCTTGTATTTATGCAGTGGCTTATATTTAACGTGGAAACGTTACAATTTGCAGACGAAGCATAAAACAAAGGGGATTTCGAGTACATTCCTTGTGACAGCACTGTTATTTTACCATTGCTCTTTTCTTTATTAGAATTTATTTGTTAGGCTTTACATTTACCTGACACTTTATATATGTGGATTAGAATATTTCACGACACCTCCCCTCTTAAAACAGACATCCCATGTCAGTCCTTTATTCTATATACACATAGAAAATGTAAGTCAACTTGACTTTACTCTGCTGTGGTGCTATCATGGTTTTATGTAGTTGGGTCCATTCAGAGTAGGCACTACTCATGAAATCTGCCTCAGACTTCTACAACCAATAATATATTTCGGTTATGTTACTGAACAGCCGCAAGTGTGAGTGTTTGTCTTAATGCTGCTTCGCAACCCGTATTCACCATTTCTCTTCTCTGAGTCTGCGCAATGACATGTCCAGAGAACATTATATTTCCCTCAAAATGTACGTTATGAGGAGATAACATATACCTGGTGAAAGCAGAGTTTTCGTAGTGGATCCCATAATCTTCTTATTATCCTGTATGAAACATTCGGAATATCCTCAATCAAAGAGGCAACTCAGGGATTCATTACGTTCCTCCGAAATGTTTACATCCAACAATTTTCTCATCATTCTAGAGAAGACACTAGGCGCATTCTTCAATCCAAATGGCAATCTATTAAACTCATAGTGTCCTTCTGAGGTACTAAAAGCTAGGTATGGTCTAACCTCAGGCTTTACTGGAATCTGATAGTATCCTCTACTCAGATCCACTTTTGAGAAATATTTAGCTTTATTTAGTCTGGCAAACAGCTGATTTGTATCCGGCAATGGATCCACCTGTCCTTCTGTAATAGCATTCAGTCTCCTGTAATCTATACAGAGTCTATGTTCTCCAGAGGGCTTCCTTAAGAGTACAACACCGGAACTATATGAGGATTCACTGTGCGAAATAATTCCTTCCTTCAATAGATAGTCTATCCCTTCCTTCAAAGCTTTCTCCTTAGCAAACGGAATCGAATATGGTTTCATACAGACAGGTGTGGGGTCTATCAGTTTCATATCATATTCCAATAGGTTTGTATGCCCTGGTCGGTCTGTTAACACCTCTGCATGATTATTTAGAACCTGTTGCACTCTCTCTTTCTGAGTTTTCGTTAAATGTGTACTGATTTTCACCTGTGCTGCTGTCTCACAGGGGTGTAATGGATACTCAAATGATGAAAGTGGTTCCTTTTTCATCTCCATGGCGATGGACAAGGTCAACAAGTGTGTCTCCTCCTGATGTTCTCTTTCCAAATATTTCTTCAGGAGATTCACATGATAGATTTTTTCTTTCCCCTTCTTATCTATCTTATAATTTGTTCTAGACACCTTCTCTAGAACTGTATATGGACCTTGCCATCCAATCTGTAACTTATTCTGACTCCCGGGCAAAAGAAGCAGTACTTTCTCTCCCACAGCCAAATTTCTGTCTTTCGCCTTCCTGTTATAATAGGCAGCATGTTTCTTCCTGGCTTGTTTCAAATTTTCATTGGCAAGTTTCCAGCCAGTTTTTAAACGAGTGGTCAGCTCATTCACATATTGGTATGAAGATGTAATGTTTTCCTCTGCCTTTTCATCAGTCCACGTTCTTAACAAAGCTATATATGGACCTTTAATTTTGTGGACCTATTTGTCCATGCACCGGTATGGTCTCTTCCACTCGAAGCTCTATAGTGATGATTTTTCTTCCCAGAATTATCATTCACAAAACGACCGCTACCAATTCTTTTCCTGGGGCTTTCTCCCCACTTAAAATTCTTGATGAGAGATTTCCTCTCTACATCCTCTTCCTCCAGTTTGTTTAAGTCCGATTGAGGGATTGTCGGCTTATCCTGGGGTAAGACATCTTTTTGCACTCTCCGCATAGTGGCCATTGTAAAACAGTTAAGTGAAGCTTGTCCGTGAAAAGGGGCTTCCCATTCCATTTGGTCCACTTTATCAAATTTATATCTCTTTTTATTATCAGGCCTAATTTTGCCCCGTGGCGTGTCCAGGTCCTGATCAATGTTCCCACTTGTGGGTGTTCCCTCATGTGCTATGCTACACCTTTCTACAAAATTCTCAATGTCCCATCTTGCTTTGGGCCAATAATAATTGTGAGCCACCCTTTGAATGATGGTACCTATCTTCTCATGGTCCCCATCTGGTTTCACATGTAGGCTCCTTATTAAGTCTGCCCTATATCTTTTAGGAAGTACCAGCTGTCCCTGACCTTTGGATCTAGCTCCAGTCTTCCTATACATCAACTTGTTTTTCATATAAAAATCTCCCTTGCCTGGAGTTGTATGACAAGTTGACAATTTTCTGAAACAAGGCTTGAGTGTTTTATCCCCAGCCTGTGCCTTCCTCATCTCTTCTGGAGTGGTATCCAACATAATATCCTCCTCCTGTCTTGAGGTCGACCTGACCTGAAGGGTTGCCATATACACAGGTTTCCTTCTGCAACGGTCAGTGTCATGATTGTCCATCTGACAATTCTTACACCACCTTTTTCCTTGGTTGAAAGATTTTCTTTCATCATATTTCCTTTCATCGAATTGTGGGAATTTATTTTTATTTTCATACCGTGGCCTATCAAATTGGTGCTTACCTTTGTTTTGATCCCTAGGATCAAATTTATTAAAGTTCTGTGGTGCCCTAAAGTTATCCACTTGTTTCTTTTTATTACCTGTTACCTCTGCTTGAGCTGCTTGATACCTTTCAGCAACATTTAGCAACTCACCCAGCCTCTCTGCACCTTGTTCCATGAGAAACTTTCTCAGGTCTGGAGCCATGGACTCTCTTAATTGCTCTATAAGGACCATTTCCTTAAGATCTTGGGTTTTCCCCAGAGAAGTCCATTTCTCCAAGTATGTCTCTATTCGTGCAGAAAACTGGTGATAGGTTTCACCTGACAGTAGTTTAGCATTCCTAAATTTTTTCCTATAAAATTCTGCATTCTTTTCATATCTTAACAAAAGAGCCTGCTTTAGCATGTCATAATTTTCCTGATCACCTCTGCTCATTTTTGCAAAAACTTCATAAGCTGCCCCACGAAGTCCTTGAGATAACTTTAAGCTCCACCTTTCTCTCTCTAACCCATACGTGGTAGCTAATAGTTCATACCTATTTAGGTAGCTCTCTATATCATCGTCTTTCTCAACAAAATGATCTAAATGAAAATTCATAGCTGAGGTTGAGGCTCCTTGGCTAGCAGTGGCATCAGAGGCAAAGGGACTGGCACCATTTTCAGGAGCATGGCCCTGAAACTCAAACTCCCTAAGTCGTAACTCATGTTCCCTTTGTAATCTTTTATCTTCTGCTTCCCTTTCTGCAGCTAATTTCTTGTCTTCTCTTTCTGCAGCTAATTTCTTCTCTTCTCTTTCTGCAGCTAATCTTTTCTCTTCTCTTTCTGCAGCTAATCTTTTGTCTTCTCTTTCTGCTTCCAATTTCTTAACCTCAGCCTCAATCTGCAACCTCTTAGTCTCAGCCTCAGCCTCAAATTGTAACTTCTTAATTTCCCTTTCAGCCTCTATTCTCTTATCTTCGGCCAATCTTTCCGATTCTAATTTTCTTTCGGCCTCTTTTTCTAATCTTCTTTCTTCCCGTTCAATAAATTTGTCACATTCCGTAGTGACATAGGCAACCATAACTTGCCCATCTAATCCTAACTCTTTTGCAGTCTGAACAGCAGCAGATCGAAATTTGGCCAGGTCCGCCATTGTCTATCAGGTAAATTTATACAATGTCTAACCAACAATTCAATCTCTAAATATATATCTAATGGACAACACAGGCACCGTGAGCTCAACCTTATTTAATTCCACCCAAGGATACCTTTTAATTCTTATATTCCCTGAAGTGAATTACCCCCAATATTTTTAATAGGTAAAGATTCAAAATCCCAAGAGCGAGACCCCAATATATGTGGTAAAGTGGGATGTTATAAATATTTATAGGGGACTTAGTGTACTGACTGAGATCAGCTGTGAAGGTATCTATATCTAATAAGAGTAGTGTATTATAGATAACCTTACTTGCTGCCACATATATATATATCTCAGTCAGAATTATTCTGGAATAGTGTGATGACTACGTTATATGTCTAGGGTATGTGTATGATGAAGTGTAAGTCATAACAACAACAGACAGATAAACAATTTAATTTATTCCACCACACTTGACAACACTGTGACACTCACATACATATAACACTCTAAAGGATATCTTAAAGGAGTCACTGATAACTTTTCAAATAACAATATGTATTCATTGCTGTCATGAATGAATATGTGTCCTGATTCAAATACAAAGGAACCAGGAATCACAATCAATTTTAATTACAAGTTATATGTACAGAATTTATTAATATGAATCTTGTAGTGACATCTATTTTTAATAGTATCCTATGTGTGTTAGTTGTGTAGTAGTAATATGAGGTAATACTGGTTTTGTTTTGTTCAAGCTCTGTTGGTATTTGTCATCATGACTTCAATAGTTTGTCTTTATTGGAACTAGTATTGGAGATGTTCTCAGTTCCTGATATTAAAACAATTTAATTCCCCTCTTAATGTTATTTTTACAATGTCATTTTAAGATGGGGGTACATAATGTTGAGCTCAGCTGGCCACATCAGCTTATCTTGCGTGATGGCGGCAGGAAAAGACTCCTCTGCTCGATTTCTCCCCTGTGCTCTGGAGACACCTCACTGATAGCTAAATGGACCAAGGAGTATGCTGTCCGACTCTGGATTCAGCACAGCTCTGACCAGGTGCTGCTCAATAACTGTAAGACCACGGTCCCTGAAAACAAGAAGGATGTACCTTCTACTTCATAACTAATTGATACTCTAGTTCTACACTGAGCACAATACATCACAAACATTGAGTTCAGAGCGTTAGGCCAACTGTCAGCTTCATCTGAAATATTTTATACCAGTATTTCCCTCCCTAATGGTTACTACGCCTCTGCAATTCCAGCATTATTTCTTTCTAGTCAATCATCTAGGTGTCAGTGTACTGTTTGGCCATTCCATGCCGTTTTACTTTCCTCCGACACCTTCTGTTCAGGCTGGAGCATTATAGGCTTTACATCACGTTTGCTACTGAACTACACATATATACAGGCATAAATTAACAATTCACATTCAATTTTCATTAAAAGATACTGAATGTTTCAAGCTTACCACAGTTCATGGAAATAAACACAGATACGTCGACTAGCAATGAATTCTGGCACAAATACTGGCACAAATTCCCATCTGCTTATGTTCCAGGCTTTTATTTAGCAAAATATGAGCTGGCTTCAACGCACTGTTGCTTCATCAAGCTTATTTGAACTAGTGGTCTCGAACTAACGCTCCTAAGTGATTATATCAGCGAGTCTGGCCAATGGAGCCACGTTTCGACAAGTGTTTGAAAAATATTTACCTTCCTACGTCTCCCCTAACAACCAAGGATAGCATTTATAGTCCGACTAATCGTGTTTATCCTTACATATCATTCCAGCCAATCAGTTCAAATGTAACTTGTGGCCCATTTCCCGTACAATGGTGGTTTAAAAAATCTACCACTGAGCGATTCTGATTTTGGGTGTTGTCTGACAGCACCATCATTTTATTTTGGCTATAACTTGTTAATTCCTAGATTATTTGCATAACACTTAACATATTCTTTGTCATCAAGCCCTAAGGAACCCAAATATACAAATTTAAAAGAGCTAAGTGGCTGCGTTCAAAATATGCAATTTCTTCTACCTCCTGTTTCGAAGATGTGTTGTCTGGGTACTGTAATGTTTTCAAACGTAAACCCATCTAATGTTATCTTTTCTAATAAGCGTTTTCCAGGTTTTTTAAAACCTAACTCTGGGAAGGTTAGTGTTTTTATCACTGTCCGTCTGAAAAAAAAGTTAGTGCATGTGGCCTTACACGCGTGATAGTAGTAATTGTGTATCGCGTTACGCTTGTTGGGGTGGCATTAATAGCGAGACGCGTGTTTAATTTTGCATGCGTTCCTGATTTTCAGCCCTCCCTTCTTTCTATTTGAGTCCATCTGTTCGTTCGTTTTGGTAACGTAGTATAATTAATGTTAGGATTAATTTAGGTCATTACGCAGTGTGCCTCTCAATGTTTTTCTGAGAAATGCAATACCCGTTTTAATGTGTTGTGGAAACGCTTGTATTTATGCAGTGGCTTATATTTAACGTGGAAACGTTACAATTTGCAGACGAAGCATAAAACAAAGGGGATTTCGAGTACATTCCTTGTGACAGCACTGTTATTTTACCATTGCTCTTTTCTTTATTAGAATTTATTTGTTAGGCTTTACATTTACCTGACACTTTATATATGTGGATTAGAATATTTCACGACAACCGATTACTTCCTTTTATAAATTCTTTATAAATAGTTCCACGCTTCTGTAAATTTCTTCCTCCTATTCATTCATAATAATACCCCTGTGCTTTTCTAGCACATTTATAATTTTGTCCGTTTACTTTATTCTTTCCCAGTCATACTTGACACATTATAACTTTCATCATGTCCATACTATTATAGTTTTGTGCTTTCGTGAATACTTTCTTTTAGTCGGCTAATAAATTTATTCCTCAAATGTTTATAGCTATACATGCAGTTTATACTAACCTTGACATGTCTCTCAATACATACTTCGGGCAGTCGCGCCTATTCCTTATCGTGGATTACACATATCCTGACGAAATGGGTTTGTCCCATATTGAATTATTATAATCTTACTTGATTTCTGAGTCAAAATCTGGATTCTTGAACACATTTTGTAAGTAGAATTCTCTACACATCGTGAGTGAACCACGCCACGTAAGCCGACACTGTTCAATACTCCAAAGCGTAGCTATGGACCCTTCGTCATGCTTCACTACCGTGCTTTGTCATAGTCAATGACCATAGTTTTAGTGTTTTGGTGAGGCACATCATGGTGCACAGCGATCTCTACCTTTTTCAAGATCGCTTCACCCCATGATGTGCTCTCAACAGGAACCAAGACAAATATTTGTTTTCATTAAAAAAATAATTTGAAAAGAAAGTTGAGCATGCTTAGATATTTGTTTAAACACATCTAACATCATCAAGTGCCGCATGGGTGGCGTTGGATATTAATTTTCTTAACAACACGACGTTTCTGATGTTGCCAATGAGTTCTGTTGTGAATTCCTCACATGCCATGCTGTCAGTTCACCTTCTTCTTCTTCTTCTTCTTCTTCTTCTTCTTCTTCTTCTTCTTCTTCTTCTTCTTCAAGTACCGTGCCTAGTGGCGTAGGAGATCATGTCTCTCCACAACTTTCTGTCTCCAGTACAATTTATCAGTTCGGCTGTTGACTTCTTTCCATGCCACGATGTCAAACTGTCCAGCATTTGCTCTCTTTGTTTTTCCCCTATCTCTTTTTCCTTCAATCTTACATGTTGATTCGGTATATTCCAGCTTTCCCCTTCTCATAACACGCCCCCAAAAAAGTGGATTGCTTCTTTCTAACTTGTGAAATAAGTTTCCTTTGTGCATTGGCCTCTTTCAGGACATCCACGTTACTCTTTTTGGCTGTCCATGGTATTTTTAACATTCTTCTGTAAAACCACATCTCTGTGGCCTCTAGTGTCTTCCCTGTTTGTATACTAATTGTCCATGACTCACTCCCATATGTCAGGATTGGTTCTATATAACAATGAAGAATTCTCTTTCTTACTTCCAATGACAAAGAATTGTTGTATAAAATACTCTTCATTTTATAGAATGCTACTTTTGCCTGAGCTATTCTGCTATTCACCTCTGAGATGTATCTTCCATCCGTTGTTATTAATGTTCCTAGGTATTTGAATTTATTGACTTTTTTTTAAAAGGTTCCATTTACTTTGATTGTGCATTCTGGGGAAGCCCATTTCTTTGAGACGACCATTACTTCTGTCTTTTTGCTGTTAAGGCTAAGGCCTTTATTTTCACTTTCTATCACTATTATATCAACCATTTCCTGCGCTCCTTTTCGCTTTTTGCTATTAAGACTGTATCATCAGCGTATCTCAAGTTGTTTATTATGTCCGCCAAATGATATTCCTGGCATGTCCTCTAGAGATCGGATTATATTTTCACTGTACAGATTGAACAGATCCGATGATAGCACACATCCCTGCCTGACACCCTTTTTTACTTTCTGAAACATTCCTATTTGGCTGCTAATTCTTACAGCTGCTGTCAGTTCACCTACATCTCTTTATCTCTGTTGTCGTTCTTTGTAACTTCAAACGTCAGTCTTCCAACGATCCCTACTCATCAACACATTCATGATTTCAACGACCTCACATCTTTCTTTTAGCTGATGCTGAATTTAGCCCAAGGACATTGAATATGAGACGTTTCTCGTGCTTGAAATAACCGGTTCAACCCTCATATGGGTTTTAATTAGGGTATTTAGTGTTCGTTATTCTATGTAGCATATTATGTTTGTCTGTTATTTTAATTCTACCGTTTGTTATAATGGCGTTTTAGATGTTTATAGTAAATGGAAAACCCCTTTCCATGCTTTAGGTATATCTCTCTTTATACTCTAGACTTTAGTGACCTAGTTTAGTCTAGTTTACACCATCTTTAATTTTTTTTCCATTAATTGTAATTAATATTGTTTTAATATATCTGTTTTGTATTTGTGTGTTTTTAGGTTTAATATATTTAAAGTTATTTTTTTGGTCTGAATGGCGGTGGTAATAGTGTGCTTCTGGGTATTATGTCAGTTGTTTGTTTTAGTCTTTTGTATTTCTTACACTTTAGCAAGTAGTGTTCTATGGTATTTTCCTCAACAGATGTAACGCAGTATGCTTCATTTATCATAAAATATTCCATTCATAGCTGCAAATTCAGCAGGTTCTCATTGCAAGGTATTTTTTAACTCTCTGGATATCTGAAGTGTTTGTTTAGGAGTTTTCAGCAAGTGGGTTTTATCAAGGACACAAGTGTGGACTATGTCTACCATACTCTGTCCTTTGTCTCGTTATCTAGAGGCGATACGTAAAACTGCCAGCTTTCATGCAAGGAAATCAGGAAGACAGTCATCTCGAACTTTGCAACGATTTAGTATTAAATAATAATGAATGTTCCTGGCATACGTACAACAAACGTGGCATAATATGTCTCAGACCCCACATTCCAGGTCAAGTCTATAATCATGGTATAGCATAGTTCAGACCCCACATTCCAGGTCAAGTAAATAATCACAGCATAGTGTAGCCGCGCCATCTTGTAATCGTTATGGCGTCTGTCGTTTAACAGCGCCATCTTGTCATCGCCATTGCCTCCGTGGTTCACTGACTTTTTACCACAACATCTTCAAGAGGGAGATATATTACTGGGCCACAATAAAGCCTAGAAATAGTTGTGTTTTATATTTGTGTTTTCGCTCCTTCTAGAGCATCCATCGCGTGTGTTATTTGCGTGGCCCAATTACTACGTGCGCGCACTACGTTGAGTGATTAGGCCTGGCGGCCTATATAAAGAAGTGCGCTGGCCAGCAGAGGCCTTTTTCTTCGTCAGTCGCCCCAAAGAAAAAAAGTAAAAAGAGTAAAAAAACCAGAGTCGATCTGAAGATGCCTTGAACACGTGAGTTAATTTAGGTAGAAGGTGATTGTTCAACAGTTCGGTCTATAGTGTTAGAAAGAATATAGGGCTGTAGGTCTGCCACCTATTTCTTCTTCTTCTTCCGTCCTTAGCCAATGACCGGCAAAGCAGTCAGTGGCCATTACGCCTAGTGGCATCTTAAGGGCAACAGCGAATAGATTTTCTCTGCCGTTGTTCCCATCACGCCTAATGGCATCTTTAGGGCAACGACAAATTTATCCGTTTGTTGTTGTTTCCATAATCAAAGTGACTGGCAAACGGGTGATCAGCCCGTTGGGCTGCCACCTATTTGGTATCGTGTTTAATGAAATAGATAAATAAATGTGTGTCCTAAGGAGATTTCTTTTAGGACATTATAATTATTTTTAAAGTTATAGATGAGTGAAAGTATGTGTGGATAGATTTTACTAGTGTTAAGTCCAGATTGCGGCTGTAAGAATATAGTAGGAACCTATTTCATACATGGAACTGGACAGAGATGATATCAGGGACTGAAATTTAGATAATATTCGCTAGTACCAAGATGGCAGCCAGGGCCACGGGTTAAATGTGCATAAAGATGACGCATGTGAGCGACAATAACATCTTTAGTTACCACGTGCTATACGCCCATTGATTTGCTATTTATTATTTGAGAGCACAGTGGACCAATTATAAAGTTTGTTAGCTTTGTCATTTTAGTTTATTCTTTAATGCGAAGGTAATTTAGTTAGTATATTTCACATAATTGATTATAATTATACTGTATTATGCTCATTTTAGTGTTATTTAATTATTGTTATGTGTAGAATGGTTTATGAGAGCACGTGGGTTCACTTGGAGATATATATTTCTCTTCTCGCTCCTTATGGAGCATGGGCCAATGTGGCTGGCCTCCGCATGAAGCATTCATATGCTCTTGCAGTAGTGGTTTCAGTAGCGATCTGTGTTACATGGTGACTTTGCCAGCCTCATGCACATCATCACACTATGTGAGACATGTATGAGAGTGGATGTGTGTGTAATAGTGGGATGTTTCAGGTAGCGTGGAAGAACGGACTGTTTGGCAGGTGAGAGCACGGTGTTTCTCATTATTTATTTATACTTACTTATTTACTTAGTCGTTCCCCTTCTACCGTGATGTGTAGAGGTTTGGAAGAGAGAGCGCCAGACCATTCTATCAGCTGTCTTCTTCCTGGCCTGGTTCCATTCTAGTCCTCGGTCCTTCAAAGATTGTCTAATGTTGTCCTCCCAGCGGACTCTGGGTCGTCCTGGAGGTCTGGATCCCTGGCTCTTTTTTTCCCATGCTTGTCGTGGTAGCCGATCTTCTCCCATTCTGCAGACATGGCCAAACCATCTTAGTTGGGACTGTTCTATTTGGGTCTGCAGCGGATGGGATTTTAGGCCTTGACGGATCGTCTGGTTGCGGACCATGTCTCTTCTTGTTACTTCAACCACTTTCCTCAGATACCTCATTTCTGAGGTTTGGATCTGGCTTTTGTGGGTTGTAGTCATTGCCCACGACTCGCATCCATATGTCAAGACTGGGACATAGGTGGAGCGGTATACAGCCATCTTCGTTTTCTTACCAACCTCTTTCTTGCTGAGGAATCCACGATTTATGGCCTGAAAAAGTCTCCCAGCCGCTGCTTTTCGAGTGGCCAACTCTTCTTTGATGCCTCCCTTTCGGTCTATAATAGCTCCGAGATATTTAAAGTGGTCGACCTGCTCCAGGACCTGTTCTCCCAACTTAATCTGATGTTTTCTTTCTTCTCGTGATATCACCATGGATTTTGTTTTAGAGCTGCTTATGACCATCCCTCTCTTCTCCAGCTCTTCCTTCCAGACTTGCAGGTTGGATTGGAGATGTGCCTCTGATTTAGCAATCAGGGCAACATCATCAGCAAATGCCAGCTCCGAAATATAGACCTGTCTCATCTTCCAGTACCCCACTGAATACTTTCTTGTTCTCTCCTTACATGCCTTGATGACATCGTCCATAAGGAATATGAAGAGGTAAGGTGATAGGATATCACCTTGTCTTACACCAGTGGTGGTCCTGAACTCTTCTGACTTATGGTTTGCTGTCCTCACATAATTTCTGCAAGACTTGTAGAAGCTCTGTATAGCATGAATCAGAGGTGCTGGAATATTCTTCCTTGCCAAACAGTCCCAAAGTTTGCTCCAAGGGACCCTGTCAAACGCCTTTTCCAGATCTATGAAACAAAGATGGATCTCACTCTTATACTCAAGGGCCTTTTCACTCAGCTGTCTGAGTGTGAAGATTAGGTCTTGAGTACTTTGGTTTGCTCGGAATCCGCACTGGACCTCATCCACTTGTGGCTCAGCTAGGCGTCGGAGTCTCTGCTCTAGGATTCTAGAGTAGATTTTACCAGGGACACTGAGAAGGGATATGCCTCTACGGTTTCCACATTGTCGATTGTCACCCTTTTTGAAAATTGGTGTTATGATGGCAATCTCCCAATCCTTTGGTATGGTCTTGTTGCACCATGCTGCCTGTAGGACCTTTAAGAGTAATAGGTCGCCTGATGCTCCCATGTACTTAACCATTTCTGGTGTTATACCATCATGCCCTGCTGCTTTGCCCATCTTGATTTTCTCTAGTGCTGCCCTCAGTTCTTCCATCTTTATATTATTTATTTATTATGATTTTAACTAGTCAGTGCTTTGTTTGTGTTTCAGGTTAGCAATTGAGCACTGCCTGGGTGTTTTGTTTCGTTTGGTTTACTTTATAACGTTTGCTTTATGTGCTTGTTTTCGCTGATAGGGTTGTGTGAATAAATACAGCCACTGCCTTAGAATCAAGAGTTTAATTGTTGTTCGGGTCGGTGCGAGTGTGCAAGAAAGTGATAACAAATCACAACATCATCATCATCTCTCGCCCAGCCTATCACAATAGTATAGTTCAGACCCCACATTCCAGGTCAATCTACATTAGCTGCCAGACACACACCGAGAGCTGGTTTCTTCCATAAACAGCCTATAACACATTTCGCACTAATGACCTGTCATCGAAGCATCATTTTTTGGTGATGCGTAGATGGCAGGGAGGATAGTGTGATTCGCTTGCATAGCTAGGCGGGGTTGTCGCACGGAAGGTCCAGGGTTCGAATCCCGGGTAAGTCACTCAAGTCTGTTGTTTTTCTGTTGTCTAGTGTTCTACTTCTTTATTTCCTACGAGTGCATGATAATATACCTTTATGTTTGTCTCATATTAATTTTCCATAAACAGCCTCCATGTTCTTCTTTGTCTTTCGCACCGCGCGGTGCTTTACAAAGCTCGGTGACGTCGCAGGCGTACAAGTTGCGCACAATATTCACACACAGCCTTTAATGTCATTGCCATGCGAATGCTTAAAATCTAACTGTAATAAATAAATCATCCAGTGCAACCTCACTCATCTATCTCCATCTGACGCAACCATGATAATAACAAAGCTCCATGTGGAGCTCAGGTGTCATAAATGTATAATTCATATAACATCTAAATTATCATTCTTGACAGGTTTCATCGATGTGTGACAATGCGAAGACGATGCGTGATAAGAATAAGAGTTCGTGTGTAATGATGTTGCACTCTTTCTAGACTACTTTTACACGTGTTCAGCAGCCACAGGAAAACTCTCTTGATGTCAGGGGTCCCACTTTTATTAATGAAACCCTATCAGGTAGCATATGAATCATACAGACAACTATGTTGTCCCCAAGTTTACTTTGTAGGTAATTCCTATGCAACACCGTATAACCTAGCTATTTAGGTATTCTCTACGTAACACCATATAACCCAGGACAGACTGCTGGACTCTCTCAATGTCGTTAGTTCTCTTAGCACAGACGCAACTATGCAACAGCCCGAACCTCACTTGTTTATTGTACGAGCGCGCGTTTTGCACAAGAAGACGATCTGGCTACTTCTCAGCTCTGACTGAAGCCTTCAACTCTTTTAGTTTAAATCTTACCTATACTCCCCGGTACCTTATGATAGCGACGTCAAAATGTCAGGCAAAGCTCCGTTTGGATTTCATGAGATCACATTTTAACAAGGGTTATCTTCATAATCGTACACAACTCAAGGTCCGCCCACTAATGGTAATATGTCTGCGCTGTTTGTTGCCCGGAGTCATATCTCTCACGGTTTTGTGCTCAACAAGGTGTGTTCTCTGGTGTCAGACAGCGCCAAGATGTCTAAAACCCGAAGGCTGTCTTTGATTATATCTCTTGCGTCTCACACGTTTGTCTTCTTCACGGATGGCAAAGGTGTGTTTCGTTTAGATCGCCCATTCCCGTGTGAGAATGCCAACATGAGCACAAATATACACCGTAGACTAGATCGACAAAATATTACTCAGTCTAAAATTACATCCTTCTGGCAACACGGTCACAGATGGTTTCATACCGATTTCGTGCAGTTTTGAGGGCAAGTTAGGACACAATAGGCCAATCAGTTGTTTGTCTTACAATTTGATTGCATGTTCACTCAAAAACCATTGTGCTGTCTGGGTCACCTCTACACTCTGTTAGGGGGTAGAAGAGGTTCAGATTAAGACAGAAAAAAGAAAGAAAGGGTTTGGGTTCAATGCTGTCTATTCATATGATATAACTTTGTTTATTAGGCATTTGATCTCCGTTTTGCCCAACTAAACGTTTATATTGTCTGAGCAACGTTTCTTTTCTTTGTTTTTGTCTTCAGCCTCGCGTCCTTGTATCGCCACATGTGATGGTAACAATTCTAGTAGTACTGTGTGTGGCACGTTCGAGTAGAGCAGATGATAGTACATGAAAGAAAAAACACAAGAAGTAGATGAATTTAAAAAAAAAACATATGATTGAATGTCATGTCACACTGTGTACCACGTGTTACTCGGACATTTACTAAGCTGCCGTATTACAGTGCTCTTATTTAGTCATTGATAAAATCTCAGACTGTGCTATTCTTTCATGATTTTTCTTTGCTTGTGTTTTTACGATTCTTCCAGATCCTTTCTTATCTCAGTTGTTGATGGAGATATGTTTGACGTGGTCTGCGGAATCAAGGAATTTTCTGAATACGTCTATATTTTTGTTGACTTTTTCTTTGCAGGTGTCCCCTAAGTTTTGTTTCCACCTTTTTTTTAACCTTTCTTTTTTTTTCCCCATGGGTTACGATTTATGTTTTTGTTTCAAACTTCCTTAACACCCTCTTCATTTTATAATTTTTATTTTTTTTGGGTGTGTTTTTGTTCAGCTAATTTGGTAATATCTTTTGTTACTTCTTCTCCCGCCATTACGATTTAATCTAAATAATATATATTGAGCTTTTATAAAAAAAATTGCATGTTTTAGTATTGATTATTTTATGTCTTTAACTATCGTTAGTTTTACTGTTTGCACTGGGTGTTACGGGCTTCTCGGGATCCCAGTATGTTCTGGGTGCTTCGATGACTTCTAGTATTTGAGGATGACTAAGTTATTATATGCGTATTCAGTTTATAGAGTCAAAGTCCCTCGGGTTCTTATCACTTTTGTAGGATTCCGTAATACTGTCCGTTGGTATCGATAATGTCTGCTTTAACCCTTGTGATACATTCTGTGCTGAATATGTTTCATATTAAATATTCGACCCTTGACTGACCTGTGTTAGTCTCTTGTCTTATTGATTATATTGGCAGTGTGAGATGCAGCGTGTTAAGACATTAATCATCACTGGTCATGATCAGTTGAAGATAAATAGCATTTAACTCAACTCCGAATACGATAATTGATAAGACTGTGATTTTGACGACTCAAAATATTTAATTAGTAATTTCATACCATGAGCAGACACCAACTACATGGGAACAAAAGTCACATCACATTCATATACGATCTGTAAGAGTTCTCATTATTTCATAAGCACATGATCACAATCTCTATCTAGAGTTCTGGTTAGAGGTCAGTTCCTTTTAACGGCCAATGTCCTTTGGCATAAATTCAGAGGCTAACTAGACTTACTCCCGTCGCTAGTTTATACAATAGCCTGTTGCACTAGACTTAACTATCCTGCTAGTTTCGCAATATACTTATTATGCTAGGCTTACGTCTACTGCTAGTCGTTTAATATCCGTTACACTAGGCTTACGCTTGCCGCTAGCTGTACAATATCCATCTATACTAGTCTTACACTATTGCTAGTAACATAATGTTCCTTTGGCATACCACGCCGGGCTAATCTGCCATAATTATGCAAACTGCGTTATTCATACGACGACTTACGTTTGGTTCACGAAATACACTGCTCAAATGGCTTCCCAGCCACACAATTAAAAAGTGGATATACCACACAGTATAAGTGGCAATGGCCACACTTCTGAAACACACTGCCGTTCGGGTCAAAACCCACAAGTCGAATGACGTTACTGTCGTGGAATATTCTAATCCACATATATAAATTATTAGGTAAATATAAAGCCTAATAAATACATATAATAAATAAAGGAAGAAGAATGGTAAAGAACAGTGCTGTCACAATGACAGTACTCGAAATCCCCTTGTTTTCTGCTTCATCTGCAAATTGTAACGCTTTCACGTTGATAGTAAAAGCCTACTATATTATTACCCGCGTTCTTCAATGAAACGTGTGCTGTATTTCTTGGAAAAACATTGAGATACCAAGCTGAACAATGACCTAATTTTAATATTTCATTCATTCCATTTTATACACGGCGGAACGAACGAACAGATGGACTAAAGGATAAAGAGAGAGGGAGGGCTGAAAATCAGGAACGCATGCAACACGCGTCGCGCGATACACAAATGCTGCCATCACGCGTGTAAGACTACATGCACTAACTTTTTTTCAGACGGACAGTGATAAAATACATTACCCATCCCAGAGTTAGGTTTATAAATCCTGAAAAACTCTTATTAGAAAAGATAACATTAGATGGGTTTACGGTTGAAAACATAACAGTACCCAGACAGCACATCTTCGAAACAGGAGGTAGAAAATACATATTTTGAACGCAGCCACGTAGCTCTTTTAGATTTGGATATTTGGGTTCCTTAGGGCTTGCTGACAAAGAATATGTAAAACGTTACGCAAATAGTCCAGGAATTAATAAATTATACCCAAAATAAAATAGTGGGGATGCCTGACAGCATGGAATCATTTCTGCTCATAAAATTTTTTTATAACGTGTTTGAAAAAAATCTTACGTTACAGAATTAGCCTACCATGTAAACTCCAAATTGATTGGAGCGCAACAAATGAACGACTAACCACGATTGGTCGGGCTATAAATACTATCTTGGTTGTTAGGGGAGACGGGGGAAGGTAACATTTTTTCAAACACTTGTCGAAACGGGGCCTCATTGGCTAGACTCGCTGATATAATCACTTAGGAGCGTTAGTTCGAAACCACTTGTTTAAATAATCTTGATAAAGCAACAGTGCGTTGAAGCCAGCTCATATTTGTGTTAAATAAAAGCCTGGAACATAAGCAGATGGGAATTTGTGCCAGTATATTGTGCCAGAATTCATTGCTAATCAACGTATCTGTGTTTATTTCCATGAAATTGTGGTAAGCTTGAACCATTCAGTATCTTTTAATGAAAATTGAATGTAAATTGTTAATTTATGCCTGTATATATATGTGTAGTTCAGTGGCAAACAGGAGATAAAGCCTATAATGCTCCAGCCTGAACAGAGGGTGTCGGAGGGAAGTAAAACGGCATGGAATGGCCAAATAGTACACTGACACCTGGATGATTGATTAGACAGAAATAATGCTGGAAGTGCAGAGGCGTGGTAACCATTAAGGAGGTAAATACTGGTATAAAGTATTTCAGATGAAGCTGACAGTTGGCCTAACGCTCTGAACTCAATGTTTGTGATGTGTTGTGATCAGTGTAAAAGAGAGTATAAGTTAGTTATGAAGTAGAAGGTACATCCTTCTTGATTTCAGGGACCGTGGTCTTGATGGTACTGAGCAGCACCTGGTCAGAGCTTTGCTGAATCCAGAGTCGGACAGCATACTCCTTGGTCTTTTTAGCTATCAGTGAGGTGTCTCCAGAGCCCAGAGGAGAATTCGAGCAGAGGAGTCCTTTCCTGCCGCCATCACTCAAGATAAGCTGATTTGGCCAGCTGAGCTCAACATTATGTCCCCTCATCTTGAAATGACTTAGTAAAAATAACATTCAGAGGGGAATTTAATTGTCTTAATATCAGGAACTGAGAACATCTCCAATACTAGTCCCTAAGACAAACTATTGAAGTCATGATGACAAATACCAACAGAGCTTGAACAAAACAAAACCAGTATTACCTCATATTACTACTACACAACTGACACACATAGGATATTTTTAATAATATATGTCACTACAATATTCATATTGATAAAGTCTGTACATATACTTGTAATTAAAATTGATTGTGATTCCTGGTTCCTTTGTATTTGAATCAGGACACATATACCTTTATGACAAAAATGAATACATATTGTTATTTGAAAAGTTATCAGTGACTCCTTAAGATATTCTCATAGAGTGTTATATGTATGTGAGTGTCACAGTGTTGTCAAGAGTAGTGGATTAAATTAAATTGTTTATCTGTCTGTTGTTGTGACTTACACTTCATCATACACATACCCTAGACACATAACGTAGTCATCACACTATTCCAGAATAATTCTGACTGAGATATATAGATATGTGGTAGCAAGTAAGGTTATCTATAATACACTACTCTTATTAGATATAGATACCTTCACAGCTGATCTCAGTCAGTACACTAAGTCCCCTATAAATATTTATAACATCCCACTTCACCACATATATTGGGGTCTCGCTCTTGGGATTTTGAATCTTTCCCTATTAAAAATATTGGGGGGTAATTCACTTCAGGGAATATAAGAATTAAAAGGTATCCTTGGGTGGAATTAAATAAGGTTGAGCTCACGGTGCCTGTGTTGTCCATTAGATATATTTAGAGATTAAATTGTTGGTTAGACATTGTAGAAATTTACCTGATAGACAATGGCGGACCTGGCCAAGTTTCGATCTGCTGCTGTACAGACTGCAAAAGAGTTAGGATTAGATGGGCAAGTTATGGTTGCCTATGTCACCACGGAATGTGACAAATTTATTGAACGCGAAGAAAGAAGGTTTGAAGCCGAAAGAAGGTTAGAGGCTGAAAGGGAAATTAAGAGGTTGCAGATTGAGGCTGAGGCTAAGAAATTGGAAGCAGAAAGAGAAGACAAAAGATTAGCTGCAGAAAGAGAAGCCGAGGAAAGAAGACAGGCTGCAGAAAGGGAAGCAGAAAAGGAGGAGAAGAGATTACAAAGGGAACATGAGTTACGACTAAGGGAGTTTGAGTTTCAAGGCCATGCTCCTGAAAATGGTGCCAGTCCCTTTGCCTCTGATGCTACGGTTACTCAAGGAGCCTCAACCTCAGCTATGAATTTTCATTTAGATCATTTTGTTGAGAAAGACGATGATATAGAGAGCTACCTAAATAGGTATGAGCTATTAGCTACCACGTATGGGTTAGAGAGAGAAAGGTGGAGCTTAAAGTTATCTCAGGGACTTCGTGGGGCAGCTTATGAAGTTTTTGCAAAAATGAGCAGAGGTGATCAGGAAAATTATGACATGCTAAAGCAGGCTCTTTTGTTAAGGTATGAAAAGAATGCAGAATTTTATAGGAAAAAATTTAGGAATGCAAAACTACTGTCAGGTGAAACCTATCACCAGTTCTCTGCACGAATAGAGACATACTTGGAGAAATGGACTTCTCTGGGGAAAACCCAAGATCTTAAGGAAATGGTCCTTATAGAGCAATTAAGAGAGTCCATGGCTCCAGACCTGAGAAAGTTTCTCATGGAACAAGGTGCAGAGAGGCTGGATGAGTTGCTAAATGTTGCTGAAAGGTATCAAGCAGCTCAAGCAGAGGTAACAGGTAATAAAAAGAAACAAGTGGATAACTTTAGGGCACCACAGAACTTTAATAAATTTGATCCTAAGGATCAAAATAAAGGTAAGCACCAATTTGATAGGCCACGGTATGAAAATAAAAATAAATTCCCACAATTCGATGAAAGGAAATATGATGAAAGAAAATCTTTCAACCAAGGAAAAAGGTGGTGTAAAAATTGTAAGATGAACAATCATGACACTGACCATTGTAGAAGGAAACCTCCTCATTTTGCTGCTATGACATCGGGGAAAAAGGAAAAGAAGGGCAAACCTGAAGAATTACAGGAACCATACCACCCCCCAGTGTGTGAAGATGTCATCTGTAATGGTGTCACTATAAGATGTTTATATGATACCGGTTTAGATTACGATTCCGTTGTGAGTTCTCACCTGGTGCAGGCCGATCAATACACCACGGAAACAGTGGAGATTCAAACTGCAACCAAGGATGTAGCTACCATGACACTTCCCGTCGCCCGAATAAAAGTGAAAACGCGATATGTGGAAGGAATCATAAAAGCAGCAGTGATAAATGAGCCAATCTACCCTCTAATATTGGGGTGTAGATATGTCTTCTTGGGGAATCCCAAGAGACCTGTGATATTGGCAACAGTGCAGACCAGATCACAGACAAAGAAGGAGGAGGATAATCCCATAAATACTCACCCAGATGAGATGAGGAAGGCACAGGCTGAGGACAAAACACTCAAGCCTTGTTTCAGAAAATTGTCAACTTGTCATACAACTCCAGGCAAGGGAGACTTTTATATGAAAAACAAGTTGATGTATAGGAAGACTGGAGCTAGATCCAAAGGTCAAGGACAGCTGGTACTTCCTAAAAGATATAGGGCAGACTTAATAAGGAGCCTACATGTGAAACCAGATGGGGACCATGAGAAGATAGGTACCATCATTCAAAAGGTGGCTCACAATTATTATTGGCCCAAAGCAAGATGGGACATTGAGAATTTTGTAGAAAGGTGTAGCATAGCACATGAGGGAACACCCACAAGTGGGAACATGGATCAGGACCTGGACACGCCCCGGGGCAAAATTAGGCCTGATAATAAAAAGAGATATAAATTTGATAAAGTGGACCAAATGGAATGGGAAGCCCCTTTTCACGGACAAGCTTCACTTAACTGTTTTACTATGGCCACTATGCGGAGAGTGCAAAAAGATGTCTTACCCCAGGATAAGCCGAAAATCCCTCAATCGGACTTAAACAAACTGGAGAAAGAGGATGTAGAGAGGAAATCTCTCATCAAGAATTTTAAGTGGGGAGACAGCCCCAAAAGAAAAAATTGGTAGCGGTCGTTTTGTGAATGATAATTCTGGGAGGAAAAATCATCACTATAAAGCTTCGAGTGGAAGAGACCATACCGGTGCATGGACAAATAGGTCCACACAATTAAAGGTCCATATGTAGCTATGTTAAGAACGTGGACTGATGAAAAGGCAGAGGAAAACATTACATCTTCATACCAATATGTGAATGAGCTGACCACTCGGTTAAAAACTGGCTGGAAACTTGCCAATGAAAATTTGAAACAAGCCAGGAAGAAACATGCTGCCTATTATAACAGGAAGGCGAAAGACAGAGATTTGGCTGTGGGAGAGAAGGTACTGCTTCTTTTGCCGGGAGTCAGAATAAGTTACAAATTGGATGGCAGGGTCCATATACAGTTCTAGAGAAGGTGTCTAGAACAAATTATAAGATAGATAAGAAGGGGAAAGAAAAAATCTATCATGTGAATCTCCTGAAGAAATATTTGGAAAGAGAACATCAGGAAGAGACACACTTCTTGACCTTGTCCATCGCCATGGAGATGAAAAAGGAACCACTTTCATCATTTGAATATCCATTACACCCCTGTGAGACAGCAGCACAGGTGAAAATCAGTACACATTTAACGAAAACTCAGAAAGAGAGTGCAACAGGTTCTAAATAATCATGCAGAGGTGTTAACAGACCGACCAGGACATACAAACCTATTGGAATATGATATGAAACTAATAGACTCCACACCTGTCTGTATGAAACCATATTCGATTCCGTTTGCTAAGGAGAAAGCTTTGAAGGAAGAGATAGACTATCTATTGAAGGAAGGAATTATTTCACACAGTGAATCTTCGTATAGTTCCGGCGTTGTACTCTTAAGGAAGCCCTCTGGAGAACATAGACTCTGTATAGATTACAGGAGACTGAATGCTATTACAGAAGGACAGGTGGATCCATTGCCGGATACAAATCAGCTGTTTGCCAGACTAAATAAAGCTAAATATTTATCAAAAGTGGATCTGAGTAAAGGATACTATCAGATTCCAGTAAAGCCTGAGGTTAGACCATACCTAGCTTTTAGTACCTCAGAAGGACACTATGAGTTTAATAGATTGCCATTTGGATTGAAGAATGCGCCTAGTGTCTTCTTTAGAATGATGAGAAAATTATTGGATCCTCTGAATAATCCCTGTATAACAAATTTTATGGATGATATCCTTATAGCAACAGAAACATTTGAGGAACACATTGACTCTCTGAACATGCTGTTTGATCGACTTAGGGAGGCAAATTTAACAGCCCGACCAACCAAATGTTGCGTTGGATGTAAAGAATTGGAATTTTGGGACACACAGTTTATCAGGGAAACATGACCCCTGACCCAAAGAATTTAGAGAAACTACAGAAAGCCCCGAGACCACAAACCAAGAAGGACGTGAGATCCTTTGTCTCATTATGTGGTTTCTACCAGAAGTATATCAAAAACTTTAATTCCATATGTGCACCGTTAACTGAATTGACACGTAAAGGACATCCAGATCGCATTACATGGACACCACAATGACGTCATCGAATTGAAGGAAAAGGGGTAGAATTACCCAGTAGTATAGTAAGGACGGATGCAAGTAATATTGGGTTAGGTGCAACTCTACTACAGAAATCAGATGCATTGGATGGGGAATTAAGCCCAGTGGCATATGCTAGCAGAAAGTTGAATAAAGCTGAAATCAACTACTCAACTAGCGAAAAAGAATGTCTTGCAGTAATATGGGCGATAAAGAAATTCAATATTTATCTATATGGGAAGGCATTTAAGTTGCAAACAGACCACAAACCTTTATCGTTTCTAGCACAGGCTAGGCATGAGAACTCCAGGTTACTCCGATGGTCTTTACTTTTGGCTCCATATAATTTTAGCATTGAGTATATATCTGGAAAAACCAATTTGGGAGCGGATTTTTTAAGCCGCCATCCGTGTGATGAGAATCACCGTAAACCCCAGAAATAATAATAAATTTCTCTATGTGTATATAGAATAAAGGACTGACATATAATGTCTGTTTTAAGAGGGGAGGTGTCGTGGAATATTCTAATCCACATATATAAATTATTAGGTAAATATAAAGCCTAATAAATACATATAATAAATAAAGGAAGAAGAATGGTAAAGAACAGTGCTGTCACAATGACAGTACTCGAAATCCCCTTGTTTTCTGCTTCATCTGCAAATTGTAACACTTTCACGTTGATAGTAAAAGCCTACTATATTATTACCCGCGTTCTTCAATGAAACGTGTGCTGTATTTCTTGGAAAAACATTGAGATACCAAGCTGAACAATGACCTAATTTTAATATTTCATTCATTCCATTTTATACACGGCGGAACGAACGAACAGATGGACTAAAGGATAAAGAGAGAGGGAGGGCTGAAAATCAGGAACGCATGCAACACGCGTCGCGCGATACACAAATGCTGCCATCACGCGTGTAAGACTACATGCACTAACTTTTTTTCAGACGGACAGTGATAAAATACATTACCCATCCCAGAGTTAGGTTTATAAATCCTGAAAAACTCTTATTAGAAAAGATAACATTAGATGGGTTTACGGTTGAAAACATAACAGTACCCAGACAGCACATCTTCGAAACAGGAGGTAGAAAATACATATTTTGAACGCAGCCACGTAGCTCTTTTAGATTTGGATATTTGGGTTCCTTAGGGCTTGCTGACAAAGAATATGTAAAACGTTACGCAAATAGTCCAGGAATTAATAAATTATACCCAAAATAAAATAGTGGGGATGCCTGACAGCATGGAATCATTTCTGCTCATAAAATTTTTTTATAACGTGTTTGAAAAAAAATCTTACGTTACAGAATTAGCCTACCATGTAAACTCCAAATTGATTGGAGCGCAACAAATGAACGACTAACCACGATTGGTCGGGCTATAAATACTATCTTGGTTGTTAGGGGAGACGGGGGAAGGTAACATTTTTTCAAACACTTGTCGAAACGGGGCCTCATTGGCTAGACTCGCTGATATAATCACTTAGGAGCGTTAGTTCGAAACCACTTGTTTAAATAATCTTGATAAAGCAACAGTGCGTTGAAGCCAGCTCATATTTGTGTTAAATAAAAGCCTGGAACATAAGCAGATGGGAATTTGTGCCAGTATATTGTGCCAGAATTCATTGCTAATCAACGTATCTGTGTTTATTTCCATGAAATTGTGGTAAGCTTGAACCATTCAGTATCTTTTAATGAAAATTGAATGTAAATTGTTAATTTATGCCTGTATATATATGTGTAGTTCAGTGGCAAACAGGAGATAAAGCCTATAATGCTCCAGCCTGAACAGAGGGTGTCGGAGGGAAGTAAAACGGCATGGAATGGCCAAATAGTACACTGACACCTGGATGATTGATTAGACAGAAATAATGCTGGAAGTGCAGAGGCGTGGTAACCATTAAGGAGGTAAATACTGGTATAAAGTATTTCAGATGAAGCTGACAGTTGGCCTAACGCTCTGAACTCAATGTTTGTGATGTGTTGTGATCAGTGTAAAAGAGAGTATAAGTTAGTTATGAAGTAGAAGGTACATCCTTCTTGATTTCAGGGACCGTGGTCTTGATGGTACTGAGCAGCACCTGGTCAGAGCTTTGCTGAATCCAGAGTCGGACAGCATACTCCTTGGTCTTTTTAGCTATCAGTGAGGTGTCTCCAGAGCCCAGAGGAGAATTCGAGCAGAGGAGTCCTTTCCTGCCGCCATCACTCAAGATAAGCTGATTTGGCCAGCTGAGCTCAACATTATGTCCCCTCATCTTGAAATGACTTAGTAAAAATAACATTCAGAGGGGAATTTAATTGTCTTAATATCAGGAACTGAGAACATCTCCAATACTAGTCCCTAAGACAAACTATTGAAGTCATGATGACAAATACCAACAGAGCTTGAACAAAACAAAACCAGTATTACCTCATATTACTACTACACAACTGACACACATAGGATATTTTTAATAATATATGTCACTACAATATTCATATTGATAAAGTCTGTACATATACTTGTAATTAAAATTGATTGTGATTCCTGGTTCCTTTGTATTTGAATCAGGACACATATACCTTTATGACAAAAATGAATACATATTGTTATTTGAAAAGTTATCAGTGACTCCTTAAGATATTCTCATAGAGTGTTATATGTATGTGAGTGTCACAGTGTTGTCAAGAGTAGTGGATTAAATTAAATTGTTTATCTGTCTGTTGTTGTGACTTACACTTCATCATACACATACCCTAGACACATAACGTAGTCATCACACTATTCCAGAATAATTCTGACTGAGATATATAGATATGTGGTAGCAAGTAAGGTTATCTATAATACACTACTCTTAATAGATATAGATACCTTCACAGCTGATCTCAGTCAGTACACTAAGTCCCCTATAAATATTTATAACATCCCACTTCACCACATATATTGGGGTCTCGCTCTTGGGATTTTGAATCTTTCCCTATTAAAAATATTGGGGGGTAATTCACTTCAGGGAATATAAGAATTAAAAGGTATCCTTGGGTGGAATTAAATAAGGTTGAGCTCACGGTGCCTGTGTTGTCCATTAGATATATTTAGAGATTAAATTGTTGGTTAGACATTGTAGAAATTTACCTGATAGACAATGGCGGACCTGGCCAAGTTTCGATCTGCTGCTGTACAGACTGCAAAAGAGTTAGGATTAGATGGGCAAGTTATGGTTGCCTATGTCACCACGGAATGTGACAAATTTATTGAACGCGAAGAAAGAAGGTTTGAAGCCGAAAGAAGGTTAGAGGCTGAAAGGGAAATTAAGAGGTTGCAGATTGAGGCTGAGGCTAAGAAATTGGAAGCAGAAAGAGAAGACAAAAGATTAGCTGCAGAAAGAGAAGCCGAGGAAAGAAGACAGGCTGCAGAAAGGGAAGACAAGAAATTAGCTGCAGAAAGGGAAGCAGAAAAGGAGGAGAAGAGATTACAAAGGGAACATGAGTTACGACTAAGGGAGTTTGAGTTTCAAGGCCATGCTCCTGAAAATGGTGCCAGTCCCTTTGCCTCTGATGCTACGGTTACTCAAGGAGCCTCAACCTCAGCTATGAATTTTAATTTAGATCATTTTGTTGAGAAAGACGATGATATAGAGAGCTACCTAAATAGGTATGAGCTATTAGCTACCACGTATGGGTTAGAGAGAGAAAGGTGGAGCTTAAAGTTATCTCAGGGACTTCGTGGGGCAGCTTATGAAGTTTTTGCAAAAATGAGCAGAGGTGATCAGGAAAATTATGACATGCTAAAGCAGGCTCTTTTGTTAAGGTATGAAAAGAATGCAGAATTTTATAGGAAAAAATTTAGGAATGCTAAACTACTGTCAGGTGAAACCTATCACCAGTTCTCTGCACGAATAGAGACATACTTGGAGAAATGGACTTCTCTGGGGAAAACCCAAGATCTTAAGGAAATGGTCCTTATAGAGCAATTAAGAGAGTCCATGGCTCCAGACCTGAGAAAGTTTCTCATGGAACAAGGTGCAGAGAGGCTGGATGAGTTGCTAAATGTTGCTGAAAGGTATCAAGCAGCTCAAGCAGAGGTAACAGGTAATAAAAAGAAACAAGTGGATAACTTTAGGGCACCACAGAACTTTAATAAATTTGATCCTAAGGATCAAAATAAAGGTAAACACCAATTTGATAGGCCACGGTATGAAAATAAAAATAAATTCCCACAATTCGATGAAAGGAAATATGATGAAAGAAAATCTTTCAACCAAGGAAAAAGGTGGTGTAAAAATTGTAAGATGAACAATCATGACACTGACCATTGTAGAAGGAAACCTCCTCATTTTGCTGCTATGACATCGGGGAAAAAGGAAAAGAAGGGCAAACCTGAAGAATTACAGGAACCATACCACCCCCCAGTGTGTGAAGATGTCATCTGTAATGGTGTCACTATAAGATGTTTATATGATACCGGTTTAGATTACGATTCCGTTGTGAGTTCTCACCTGGTGCAGGCCGATCAATACACCACGGAAACAGTGGAGATTCAAACTGCAACCAAGGATGTAGCTACCATGACACTTCCCGTCGCCCGAATAAAAGTGAAAACGCGATATGTGGAAGGAATCATAAAAGCAGCAGTAATAAATGAGCCAATCTACCCTCTAATATTGGGGTGTAGATATGTCTTCTTGGGGAATCCCAAGAGACCTGTGATATTGGCAACAGTGCAGACCAGATCACAGACAAAGAAGGAGGAGGATAATCCCATAAATACTCACCCAGATGAGATGAGGAAGGCACAGGCTGAGGACAAAACACTCAAGCCTTGTTTCAGAAAATTGTCAACTTGTCATACAACTCCAGGCAAGGGAGACTTTTATATGAAAAACAAGTTGATGTATAGGAAGACTGGAGCTAGATCCAAAGGTCAAGGACAGCTGGTACTTCCTAAAAGATATAGGGCAGACTTAATAAGGAGCCTACATGTGAAACCAGATGGGGACCATGAGAAGATAGGTACCATCATTCAAAAGGTGGCTCACAATTATTATTGGCCCAAAGCAAGATGGGACATTGAGAATTTTGTAGAAAGGTGTAGCATACTGCCACAGTAAGATCGGGAAGGAATTATTCACCATACATAGACATAAAAAGAGGTGTCAGACAAGGTTGTGTGCTGTCCCCCTGCCTATTTAATTTATACACCGAAAAAATTTTCAAACAGATACAGGAAATACCAGGACTGAACATCAGTGGAAGATCAATAAACAACCTTAGATATGCAGATGATACCGTGTTGTTAGCTGAAAGCGAACAGGAGTTACAAGAACTAGTGAAGCAAGTGAACAGTATAAGTCATGAATATGGACTCGACATTAATATTGAGAAAACTAAAACTATGATAATTAGCAAAACAGATGATAAACCCACATTAAAGATAAGCGTAAATGGGAAAATGCTGGAACAAGTCAAGAGCTACGTATATCTTGGTCATATAATAACAGAAGATGGCAGATGTGAAACAGAAATCAAGAAGAGAATAGGAATGGCCAAAGCTACATTCAACAACATGAAACATATACTGACATCCAAACAGTTATCTCATAAATTAAAACTGAGAATCATAAAGTGTTATATATATTCTGCATTTCTGTATGGTGCAGAAACATGGACGATGAATAAGCATTTGGAAGAAAGAATTGAGGCTCTTGAAATGTGGATATATAGAAGAATGGGGCGTATCTCATGGAAAGAGATGAAAACAAATAAGGAGGTCCTAGAAAATCTAGGTATGAAAAGAGAACTAATGAGAGAGGTCAAAGTTCGGCAGCTAAAATACTTTGGCCACATAAAAAGGCATAACACCTTGCAGAAGACCATAACAGAAGGGAGAGTTGAAGGTAAACGTGCAAGGGGAAGACAGCGCTATAAGTGGGAAGATAACATCAAGAGATGGACGGGAAAGAGTCTATCAGAGTGTACCACCAAGACAAGAGACAGAAGACGTTGGAGATCCATTACAGCCAACCTCCGTTGTGGAGATGGCAACTGATGATGATGATGATGATGTAGCATAGCACATGAGGGAACACCCACAAGTGGGAACATGGATCAGGACCTGGACACGCCCCGGGGCAAAATTAGGCCTGATAATAAAAAGAGATATAAATTTGATAAAGTGGACCAAATGGAATGGGAAGCCCCTTTTCACGGACAAGCTTCACTTAACTGTTTTACTATGGCCACTATGCGGAGAGTGCAAAAAGATGTCCTACCCCAGGATAAGCCGAAAATCCCTCAATCGGACTTAAACAAACTGGAGGAAGAGGATGTAGAGAGGAAATCTCTCATCAAGAATTTTAAGTGGGGAGACAGCCCCAAAAGAAAAATTGGTAGCGGTCGTTTTGTGAATGATAATTCTGGGAGGAAAAATCATCACTATAAAGCTTCGAGTGGAAGAGACCATACCGGTGCATGGACAAATAGGTCCACACAATTAAAGGTCCATATGTAGCTATGTTAAGAACGTGGACTGATGAAAAGGCAGAGGAAAACATTACATCTTCATACCAATAAGTGAATGAGCTGACCACTCGGTTAAAAACTGGCTGGAAACTTGCCAATGAAAATTTGAAACAAGCCAGGAAGAAACATGCTGCCTATTATAACAGGAAGGCGAAAGACAGAGATTTGGCTGTGGGAGAGAAGGTACTGCTTCTTTTGCCCGGGAGTCAGAATAAGTTACAAATTGGATGGCAGGGTCCATATACAGTTCTAGAGAAGGTGTCTAGAACAAATTATAAGATAGATAAGAAGGGGAAAGAAAAAATCTATCATGTGAATCTCCTGAAGAAATATTTGGAAAGAGAACATCAGGAAGAGACACACTTGTTGACCTTGTCCATCGCCATGGAGATAAAAAAGGAACCACTTTCATCATTTGAATATCCATTACACCCCTGTGAGACAGCAGCACAGGTGAAAATCAGTACACATTTAACGAAAACTCAGAAAGAGAGAGTGCAACAGGTTCTAAATAATCATGCAGAGGTGTTAACAGACCGACCAGGACATACAAACCTATTGGAATATGATATGAAACTAATAGACTCCACACCTGTCTGTATGAAACCATATTCGATTCCGTTTGCTAAGGAGAAAGCTTTGAAGGAAGAGATAGACTATCTATTGAAGGAAGGAATTATTTCACACAGTGAATCTTCGTATAGTTCCGGTGTTGTACTCTTAAGGAAGCCCTCTGGAGAACATAGACTCTGTATAGATTACAGGAGACTGAATGCTATTACAGAAGGACAGGTGGATCCATTGCCGGATACAAATCAGCTGTTTGCCAGACTAAATAAAGCTAAATATTTCTCAAAAGTGGATCTGAGTAAAGGATACTATCAGATTCCAGTAAAGCCTGAGGTTAGACCATACCTAGCTTTTAGTACCTCAGAAGGACACTATGAGTTTAATAGATTGCCATTTGGATTGAAGAATGCGCCTAGTGTCTTCTCTAGAATGATGAGAAAATTATTGGATCCTCTGAATAATCCCTGTATAACAAATTTTATGGATGATATCCTTATAGCAACAGAAACATTTGAGGAACACATTGACTCTCTGAACATGCTGTTTGATCGACTTAGGGAGGCAAATTTAACAGCCCGACCAACCAAATGTTGCGTTGGATGTAAAGAATTGGAATTTTTGGGACACACAGTTTATCAGGGAAACATGACCCCTGACCCAAAGAATTTAGAGAAACTACAGAAAGCCCCGAGACCACAAACCAAGAAGGACGTGAGATCCTTTGTCTCATTATGTGGTTTCTACCAGAAGTATATCAAAAACTTTAATTCCATATGTGCACCGTTAACTGAATTGACACGTAAAGGACATCCAGATCGCATTACATGGACACCACAATGACGTCATCGAACTTGGGGTAGAATTGCCCAGTAGTAAGGACGGATGCAAGTAATATTGGGTTAGGTGCAACTCTACTACAGAAATCAGATGCATTGGATGGGGAATTAAGCCCAGTGGCATATGCTAGCAGAAAGTTGAATAAAGCTGAAATCAACTACTCAACTAGCGAAAAAGAATGTCTTGCAGTAATATGGGCGATAAAGAAATTCAATATTTATCTATATGGGAAGGCATTTAAGTTGCAAACAGACCACAAACCTTTATCGTTTCTAGCACAGGCTAGGCATGAGAACTCCAGGTTACTCCGATGGTCTTTACTTTTGGCTCCATATAATTTTAGCATTGAGTATATATCTGGAAAAACCAATTTGGGAGCGGATTTTTTAAGCCGCCATCCGTGTGATGAGAATCACCGTAAACCCCAGAAATAATAATAAATTTCTCTATGTGTATATAGAATAAAGGACTGACATATAATGTCTGTTTTAAGAGGGGAGGTGTCGTGGAATATTCTAATCCACATATATAAATTATTAGGTAAATATAAAGCCTAATAAATACATATAATAAATAAAGGAAGAAGAATGGTAAAGAACAGTGCTGTCACAATGACAGTACTCGAAATCCCCTTGTTTTCTGCTTCATCTGCAAATTGTAACGCTTTCACGTTGATAGTAAAAGCCTACTATATTATTACCCGCGTTCTTCAATGAAACGTGTGCTGTATTTCTTGGAAAAACATTGAGATACCAAGCTGAACAATGACCTAATTTTAATATTTCATTCATTCCATTTTATACACGGCGGAACGAACGAACAGATGGACTAAAGGATAAAGAGAGAGGGAGGGCTGAAAATCAGGAACGCATGCAACACGCGTCGCGCGATACACAAATGCTGCCATCACGCGTGTAAGACTACATGCACTAACTTTTTTTTCAGACGGACAGTGATAAAATACATTACCCATCCCAGAATTAGGTTTATAAATCCTGAAAAACTCTTATTAGAAAAGATAACATTAGATGGGTTTACGGTTGAAAACATAACAGTACCCAGACAGCACATCTTCGAAACAGGAGGTAGAAAATACATATTTTGAACGCAGCCACGTAGCTCTTTTAGATTTGTATATTTGGGTTCCTTAGGGCTTGCTGACAAAGAATATGTAAAACGTTACGCAAATAGTCCAGGAATTAATAAATTATACCCAAAATAAAATAGTGGGGATGCCTGACAGCATGGAATCATTTCTGCTCATAAAATTTTTTTATAACGTGTTTGAAAAAAATCTTACGTTACAGAATTAGCCTACCATGTAAACTCCAAATTGATTGGAGCGCAACAAATGAACGACTAACCACGATTGGTCGGGCTATAAATACTATCTTGGTTGTTAGGGGAGACGGGGGAAGGTAACATTTTTTCAAACACTTGTCGAAACGGGGCCTCATTGGCTAGACTCGCTGATATAATCACTTAGGAGCGTTAGTTCGAAACCACTTGTTTAAATAATCTTGATAAAGCAACAGTGCGTTGAAGCCAGCTCATATTTGTGTTAAATAAAAGCCTGGAACATAAGCAGATGGGAATTTGTGCCAGTATATTGTGCCAGAATTCATTGCTAATCAACGTATCTGTGTTTATTTCCATGAAATTGTGGTAAGCTTGAACCATTCAGTATCTTTTAATGAAAATTGAATGTAAATTGTTAATTTATGCCTGTATATATATGTGTAGTTCAGTGGCAAACAGGAGATAAAGCCTATAATGCTCCAGCCTGAACAGAGGGTGTCGGAGGGAAGTAAAACGGCATGGAATGGCCAAATAGTACACTGACACCTGGATGATTGATTAGACAGAAATAATGCTGGAAGTGCAGAGGCGTGGTAACCATTAAGGAGGTAAATACTGGTATAAAGTATTTCAGATGAAGCTGACAGTTGGCCTAACGCTCTGAACTCAATGTTTGTGATGTGTTGTGATCAGTGTAAAAGAGAGTATAAGTTAGTTATGAAGTAGAAGGTACATCCTTCTTGATTTCAGGGACCGTGGTCTTGATGGTACTGAGCAGCACCTGGTCAGAGCTTTGCTGAATCCAGAGTCGGACAGCATACTCCTTGGTCTTTTTAGCTATCAGTGAGGTGTCTCCAGAGCCCAGAGGAGAATTCGAGCAGAGGAGTCCTTTCCTGCCGCCATCACTCAAGATAAGCTGATTTGGCCAGCTGAGCTCAACATTATGTCCCCTCATCTTGAAATGACTTAGTAAAAATAACATTCAGAGGGGAATTTAATTGTCTTAATATCAGGAACTGAGAACATCTCCAATACTAGTCCCTAAGACAAACTATTGAAGTCATGATGACAAATACCAACAGAGCTTGAACAAAACAAAACCAGTATTACCTCATATTACTACTACACAACTGACACACATAGGATATTTTTAATAATATATGTCACTACAATATTCATATTGATAAAGTCTGTACATATACTTGTAATTAAAATTGATTGTGATTCCTGGTTCCTTTGTATTTGAATCAGGACACATATACCTTTATGACAAAAATGAATACATATTGTTATTTGAAAAGTTATCAGTGACTCCTTAAGATATTCTCATAGAGTGTTATATGTATGTGAGTGTCACAGTGTTGTCAAGAGTAGTGGATTAAATTAAATTGTTTATCTGTCTGTTGTTGTGACTTACACTTCATCATACACATACCCTAGACACATAACGTAGTCATCACACTATTCCAGAATAATTCTGACTGAGATATATAGATATGTGGTAGCAAGTAAGGTTATCTATAATACACTACTCTTAATAGATATAGATACCTTCACAGCTGATCTCAGTCAGTACACTAAGTCCCCTATAAATATTTATAACATCCCACTTCACCACAGTTACAAAGACATACGCGTCATGCATAGAGATATGCATACTACGTCGTTAATATATATTCAATTGCGATGTTCCACGGTGCAGCAATCCGAGTTGGCCAAACTCAAATGCTTGCACACATGCAACAATCATCGACATCGGTCGATGAGATATATCTCTATTCGTTTGAGGTGTTCCATGATACAGTCATTCGGATCGTGCACAAATCCAAATGCCTGTAGACATGAAACAATCATCGACATCAGTCGCGGAGATATAATCGTTTGAGGAATGCGCCATGTTGCAGACATGAAGCAATCCTCAACATCATCCCCCTCACTTCCAAACGTGACACTTGTGGCACGGATGATAGTGATGGAGAAGACGCTCGTCTCCCGAACATATCAATATTAGTACTACTTACATATAAACATCATAATCATTAAGTAGACACATTAAATGTTATAACATTAATAATAGCACTTGTCAACATGGTGACTAAAGAGTTAATTCAATTTCTTCTCAGAGAAGTTGCGCGATAAAAGATCTGCCAAGTTATTGTCTGATCCAGCAATGGGCAGAATCGTAAATGAAAATTCTTGAATCAACAAGTACCATCGGTGTATTCTAGCGTTACGCATTGTCCTAGCAGTTATGTAAGTAAGAGGACTATGGTCTGTCATGATAAAAAAATGTGTGCCGATGAGGTATCTTGCTAGCTTCTCCAGGCACCAGACGATGGACAGGAGCTCACGTTCACCTGTCGCATACTTTTGTTCAGCCGGAGTCAGTTTCCTCGACACATAGAAACATGGATGGAGTGTTTCCTTGTAACATTGCAGCAAACAGCCACCCATGGAGTAGCTCGAGGCATCTGATTGCAGAATGAATGGAATACGTATATTCGGTAATAACAAAATAGGTGCATTGCTAAATAATTTCTTAATTGTTACCAAAGCGCTTTCGCAATCTTTGTCCCAACGTACCTTATTAGGACTACCTTTGGTCAACAGTGCGGACAAAGGTGTAGATAGTTGTGCGAAATGCGGAATGAACTTATGGTAATAGTTTATCAGGCCTAAAAGGCTTCTAACTTGTTTCTTAGTTGAAGGGGTAGAAATCTCAAGAATTCTTTTGACTGTATTGTCGTCAGGATACAGTTTGTGGTTACCTATTCGGTGACCAAGAAAAGAAATTTCCTGACAACCAATTTGGACCTTTGAAGGTCGCACAGTCAAACCATGCATACGTAACGTATGTAGAAGGGAAGTTAAACCATCAATATGGTCTTCCCACGAGTCATGAAAGAGGCAGATGTCATCGATGTACGTGATGACATCTTTACGATCGCCAAGAAGGCGGCGCATCATGCGCACAAACGTCGCTGGCGCATTTACCAACCCAAAACACATATAATTCCATTGGTAGAGCCCAAAAGGAGTTGTGAAAGCTGTGTAAGGTTTGGCATTTTCGGCAAGAGGAATTTGCCAGTAGCCTTTAGAGAGATCTAGTTTGCTAAAGAAAGTAGCATTAGATAATTCAGACAAAAGATCATCTAAAAGTGGCATAGGCTCACCGTCTGTGATTGTAATTTTGTTCAATCGCCTAAAATCAATACAAATACGTAAAGAATCATCCTTCTTTTTAACTATCACCATTGGGAATGCATATGGTGATTCCGAAGGAGATATCACACCTAAACGTATCATCTCTTTTAACTCTTTTTCCACCCTATCTTTGTGGTGTAAAGATATAGGATAGGGTCTAAGTTTGATAGGTTTATAATCAGTAAGAGTAATATCATGGGATATAAGCGATGTCTGACCTGGAAGGTCGGTGAGAACATCATTGAAAGAAATGAGAATATCCCGAACTTGATCTTGTTGAGAAGAAGACAGTGAAGAAGAAATAGTCACGTCTTTCCAAGATTCCGATGATTGCAAAGAAGGTAGTTGGAATTGTAAAGGGATAGACGAAGTAGTATCTTCTTCATGAACAACTGCAAAAGAAGCAGTATGATGTGACGAATCATCAATAGAGTTAATGACAGGAATTAATTCCTGTGGTCTTTCAACTGCTAATTTTAGCATGTTGACATGGAAAGTTTTGATTTTACCTCTAACGTTTACCGAGTAGTCAACATCTGTGACTTGTTTGATAACATCAAATGGACCTTGCCATGATATCAGTAATTTGTTATCGTTTTGAGGTAGCAACAACCAAACTTTTTCCCCTGGTTTGAATGATCTTAATATTCTCTTTTGATTATGTAATAATCTTGATCGTTGAGTGGCTGATTTTATACTCTGGGATGCATAAGTGCACGCATCGATGATTCGTTGTCGGAGATCAATAACTAACTCGTAGCTGTTTCGAGTGGCTGTATCAATTGATGCTCCAATCAACAAATCCTTGAGTATCATCATTGGTCCGCGAGGATTCGAACCATAAACCAATTCGAACGGAGACCACCCCGTGCTTTCGTGGGGCACTTCACGAAAAGCAAACAGGGCCGCCGGCAGAAGCCTGTTCCATTCACGAGGGCATTCTTCAGTTATCTTAGATAACATCTGTTTTAGAGTGCTATTGTAGCGCTCGCACACACCGTTTGATTGGGGCCTATACGCACTACAAAACGAGTGGTGAACCGATAACATGGATTCTAAATCCCTCATGATGTTGGAAGTAAATTGTGATCCTTGATCTGACAATATATCTTCCGGAAACCCGATTCGACAAAATATCGAAAATAATGCATCAGACACGGATGCAGTTGTGATGGTTTTCAACGGTATGGCCTCTGGCCAACGCGTGCAAAGATCTACGCAAGTTAAAATATAACGAAATCCATTATTTGAAACAATTGATAACGGACCCACTATATCTACTGCAATCTTTTTGAAAGGTCTCTCAGGCACGTCTGTAATCTGTAAGGGTGCCGTATGGAACCTGCCCTTACGTGCTATACCTTGGCATGTTGTACATGATTTGCAGTATAACTTTGTATCCTTATTAACCCCAGGCCAATAAAATTGTGATGTAACACGAAACAATGTTCTTTTGATCCCCATATGCCCTGCCATAGGGGAGTCATGACCTGTTTGTAGGACCAATGGTCTGTATTCCTTAGGTACTATCACTTGATGTATAATTGTTTTGCCATCATCATAATATCTAGTGAGTATTGATTTCTTTATCTTGAACCATTGTTTAGCCCCTCTTGTGTATTTAATAGTTTTTTGTTCTGCTCGGCTAAACAATCCTTGTAAAGTTGGGTCACTCTTCTGTTTTTCTGCAAAAACAGAAGGTGAAACAGTGCCAACTTGAGACATAATTGTATCTATTATAGGAAGAGGTGGTGTAGCCATATCCGTAGCTAACTGTTGTGCTCTCGTTACAACAGCATTTGCCACCTGTGGGTGAGATTCAACCCACATTGCAATCTCCTCAGGAGTGCAATCTTTAACTCCTGGTATGTTTCCTATTATAATTTCAGTTATGGGTGCTCTCAAGCCGCAGGCATAGACAGTGCCTGTGTAAAAAGGAGTATCAATGTATACTCGTGCCACAGGGAAAGTTTCTATATTCCCACCAAATGTGACACACTTAACTGATTTGCCTGTAAAAGCAGAGGGCTCGATAAGCGAGTGCTTTATGCCTATGGTTGAAGACCCAGTGTCCCGCAAAACTCTTACTACCTTACCCTCCAATATTCCGGGATAAAATGTAAGATAACCGACATTTACACATGCCGACATTGTTGGCATACAATGGCCACAATCAAGTGTAATTGTAGACTTTAATCTGTCTTTCGACTGACACTGATAACATGTATCATTCATTACCATACATGCGTTCGCATGATCATTATCATCATTACCTTTCTCCTTTTTAACACTGCAACTATTTGCATGTCTCTGTTTATTTTTGTCTCTCGACGGAGATCTGGCATTACCTTTGTTATTATTGACTGACTTTTTATTGCTATAATAAAAATCAGTAGAGTCATCCTTCCTGGCATCTCTACCATAAGATGATCTCTGCTTATAGTATCCTTTTTGATGTGAACCATCATAATCCCTGCCTCTGTGATACCCACGATCATGAGGTGAATATCCTCTATAACCTCGTCGATATGAATTCGAAGGAGAGCGATGACGACGGAAGTTATAAAAACCTCTGTCGGATTGATAATAATCTGAACGACAACGTCCATCAAAGCTCTTCGATCGAGGTCTGTGATCATGTTGTGCCGCGCACACACAGGCATAGGATCTCGAATAGTCGATCTATGAAGATCTTTATTCTGATGTGCGGTTTGATACTGTCTTCCGAGTTTTTCATACTCATCGATAGAATTAGGATGTCTTTCCTGTAAAAATGCTTCTAATTCAGTGCTGCATGCGGATAAAACTTTATCTCGCAGCATGAGATCTATAACACCTTCATATGTTTTATTTATACCAGACAGATCAATCCATCTGCTAAGGAAATGTTTAATAGATGCAATGAATTCACCAAAATCTGCATCCTTGCTTGGTTTAGCAGCATGAAAGCGATCTCTGAATCCAGACTCAGTTAACTGGAAACGTCTTAGTAATACCTCTTTTACGACATCGAAATCGCTTCTGCTCTTCTCATCAAGACTCATGAAACATTTAAGTGAGTCACCAGTCAAAAAATCAAGTAAAAGACTGCTCCATCTTTCCTTGGGTATGTTCAGAGCTGTGACCTTGATGATGAATCTAGATAGGAATGAGTCAACACAATCGCGAGTCTGGTCAAAATGTGGCATTTTTAACTTAGGATAAAAAATATTTGTAGCAGCCGCAGTCTTAGTCTGTTCAGACTGCACTTTAGCTAATTCTAAAGCTTTTTCTTTTTCTGCATGAAGTTTTAATGTTTCCATTTCCATGGCATTTTTATGGGATTGATCCAGTTGCATAAGTTCCATTCTTCTCAATTCCATTTCCTTATCTCGTTGTGCCATTCTTTCCTTCTCAAATTCTCTGTCTTTTTCTTGTTGAGCTAATTCTTTATCACGTTGAGCTATTTCCTTATCTTTCTGCTCTCTGTCTTTTTCTTGTTGAGCTATAGTCAATCGTTCTAATTCCATTTTCATGGATATTTCTTTTTCCTTCTGAGCCATCTCTTTTTCCTTCACTTCCCTTTCTTGGGTTAATTCAAACCTCCTAAGCTCATCAGCTCGTTTAGTCATTTCGCGCTGTTCCATTCTTTCCAGACGCGATAAATATTCATCATATTTCGTATCTGCAAAACTTTGTAGTTCCGCCCCTGATTTTCCATAAATTTTTCCAATATCAATGAATTCCTGTAGTGTAGACATGATAATAGGTTTCTGAGTACCTTCAATAGTCTATAATGTACACCAGGACTATAGAACTCACTATAATATGTACATGAATATATTAATCAATAACAAACAAGTTACAAGAACATGTGACAAAGACAGTGAAAACAATCAAATGAGTTACAATGAAATGATTTTTCAATTATACGACAACACTTTACACTTATAAAGTAAATAAAGGAGACTTCTAAACAGTAATCAGTAAAAGAAAGAGAAGAATTTACATTAAAAAAATATAACAAGACAAGTCGTCATAAACGAACGTGTAGACAAAGAAGTTTTAGATCACACACGACAACAATTGTCAACAGTACTGAAATTAGGTTATGTAAATAAAGAGGACGTAATTCACTTGACGAAACTGCTAAGTACACAAAATATGGTTATAATACTAACTGAAGAAACATTTATTTCCTGACTCAAAAGAAAAAATTTAATCAGTCAGATCCTCAGTCAGCAAAATAAGCATGTAAATCTAATAGAAGTTAACATTCACTGAAGCTTTCCTGGGAAAATTCCAGTCAATATTAAACACGACGAGTATACAAATATACGGATAAACATGAATGGGGAAACACAGATGATAGTAAAAAGTAAGTAAAGTGATGATGAACTGTAAACCAAAGCTAATGCAAGGACAATATGATAATGTTCAAGCGCCCAAGTAAAATCAAGAACTTATCTGTTTAGTTGTCCTTCTGAGAAATACATGAATGCATGTAATTCTAATCCTAGTTCCGAAACGTGTCTTCAACAGCTGTAGTCCATTGATGATAGACCTTGACCTTCGCAGCAGGGTAACCGTTTGAAAGTATTGCCTCGGTCTTCAAACGTAGTTTCTTCAATCGATCTGTGTCGCAGCTTCAGATGAATTTGATGAAGAGATACATTCTCCACTGGTTCATGTTCTTGAGTGGAAGATTACCGTTCTATCTGCGTGAATCAGTCTCTTTGATGGAAGAAAATTCGGATTCTTTCAGGCAATGTTGTCTGCTAACGTTGACGGCATCAATGTAGTGACGTCACTTTCTGTCCTGCGCATTTCAGTTGCCGGTTAGGCTTGAAAGAATGATTTTGCATTTAAAACGTTCATCATCAGTTTAACTTTCTTCGATACTTGAAGGGGGGAATCCAGTATTCACGAAATCCAGACACTTTCTGACACCAGTATGTTAAGGGCTTCTCTCGGGGACCCCCGTGTGTTATGGGTGCTTCGATGACTTCTAGTATTTGAGGATGACTAAGTTATTATATGCGTATTCAGTTTATAGAGTCAAAGTCCCTCGGGTTCTTATCACTTTTGTAGGATTCCGTAATACTGTCCGTTGGTATCGATAATGTCTGCTTTAACCCTTGTGATACATTCTGTGCTGAATATGTTTCATATTAAATATTCGACCCTTGACTGACCTGTGTTAGTCTCTTGTCTTATTGATTATATTGGCAGTGTGAGATGCAGCGTGTTAAGACATTAATCATCACTGGTCATGATCAGTTGAAGATAAATAGCATTTAACTCAACTCCGAATACGATAATTGATAAGACTGTGATTTTGACGACTCAAAATATTTAATTAGTAATTTCATACCATGAGCAGACACCAACTACATGGGAACAAAAGTCACATCACATTCATATACGATCTGTAAGAGTTCTCATTATTTCATAAGCACATGTTCACAATCTCTATCTAGAGTTCTGGTTAGAGGTCAGTTCCTTTTAACGGCCAATGTCCTTTGGCATAAATTCAGAGGCTAACTAGACTTACTCCCGTCGCTAGTTTCTGTACAATATCCATCTATACTAGTCTTACACTATTGCTAGTAACATAATGTTCCTTTGGCATACCACGCCGGGCTAATCTGCCATAATTATGCAAACTGCGTTATTCATACGACGACTTACGTTTGGTTCACGAAATACACTGCTCAAATGGCTTCCCAGCCACACAATTAAAAAGTGGATATACCACACAGTATAAGTGGCAATGGCCACACTTCTGAAACACACTGCCGTTCGGGTCAAAACCCACAAGTCGAATGACGTTACAAAGACATACGCGTCATGCATAGAGATATGCATACTACGTCGTTAATATATATTCAATTGCGATGTTCCACGGTGCAGCAATCCGAGTTGGCCAAACTCAAATGCTTGCACACATGCAACAATCATCGACATCGGTCGATGAGATATATCTCTATTCGTTTGAGGTGTTCCATGATACAGTCATTTGGATCGTGCACAAATCCAAATGCCTGTAGACATGAAACAATCATCGACATCAGTCGCGGAGATATAATCGTTTGAGGAACGCGCCATGCTGCAGACATGAAGCAATCCTCAACACTGGGGTATTGTATTATTTTATTGTTTAGTATTTTATTATTGCTTCTTACTGCCGCAATGCTATTTTCAGTGGTATATTTGTTTCTGACCTGCTAGATTGCTAATTTGGCTATTTGTTATGCTGGATATCCTACGTATCTTCCCACTGTTATTTCTGTAACATATCGCCCATTTTGTGTTTTGGTTTTTTTATCTTCAATCGTGTTTCTGCAGTATACAGTCTGTGACGTGTAATGGAAAAGAGCCTACAGTAATCTGACATCTTATTGTAACCTTATAGCTGCTCTCTGATTTTCTAGATATAACATGCATCATACCAACTGTCTCTAATTCTGCTTGCCCACCTTTTTTCCCGGCCCTCTTTTCTTTAAACACGGGCTAACGAAGTGTTTACATTGTTCGTTGACCTGTCAGTCATAACAGGAAACAAATCACGCTTTGTTTTACTTCTTTCCACTCACGCGAGCCCATCTATCAATCATATAATACTTGACAGACAGACAGCACTGAGAAAGGCGGAACTGACCCTTTGAAGTTTGCTCAGGGGAAATCTAAAAATCCATAATATCCTTTGATCTCGGAACACGAGCATTATACAGGTAGAACCGCTAGGAGAGCAGAAAGTCTTTGACGTCGGTCACCACTCCAGACAAGAACCTCTGGAAGACTGAAACGTAAGCATTTATCTTGCATCTCTGCTTCTGAATTTGTGTCCCACACAGTAGTGCGAATTAACGCTATTAGAGATGAAAAGCCATTTACTGATATATATATATATATATATATATATATATATATATATATATATATATATATATATATATATATATATATATATATATATATATATATATATATATATATATATATATATATATATATATATATATATATATATATATATATATATATATATATATATATAACTCAGCTATCAGTCGTCAGTTAGAATTTGAGAGAAAATCTAGCGCGAAATCATAACCATTTTCCCTTGGATTATTGTTTAAACAAAAGTGATTCGTGGAGATTTTTATTCTGAATTGTCTGGTAAATAGTTCTAAGTGTTAGAAGTATTTTACAGTGATAGAATTTAAAGTTAAACACTTAAATACTTTAAACATACAGTTAAATACTTCACTAGATCTTTTTCTTTGCTTGTAAGGCGAATTAAATAAAATAACGCGTAGCGAGTTTCATAACCAGATATTCAATTAAAATGTTAGACCACATCACCGACGATACCTAGCTGAGACGAGACGGTAAATTGGTGTTTACAGTGTAGACCGACGCATCACTAAACTCTCCAGGAGAGAGAGATAAACACGACGGTTAACTAGACCGAACTTAGTTAGACGACGGACAGGGGGAGGAAAGAATATTTGTTTATATTTCATTGAAAAGTGGGGTTATTATAGTATCTATTATTATTTTTAAAAATGCCATACGACAAATTAAAAGACACCGACAATTTAATAGCACTAAAGTATAGGTGATAAGGTGTACGTTGCACATTATGAGGAATAAATAATAAATAACACACTGTGATAGACTTGCCAGCCGCGAGAAGGGGCGGGAGAGTTTTCATCGACTCAGTCTGACCCAAAATCCGTGGCCAGCGATGTCTGTGGGTGTAGGCGTAGAACGAACACCGTGTATCTTTTAAATTTGTCAGGATTTGACAGAGCGGAGGAGAGACTGTCGTGTCCCCGTCTATACATATTTATATTTACATAGAGTGGTAGAATTTTCCCTCAAATGTTTTTTGTTTTCTTTTGCAGACCTGATCCTCAAGTACATGACTAGTGGTCTTTTCGTTTCCTTATTCCATTTCATGCTAGAAGTGTATACTAGCCGATTATACGGTGTGACTGTAATTTAACAACTGGACTTATTAAATCCAGAAATATTATTTTAACAGCCCACAAGTGGTGTATACTTGGAAACATTATTATTATTTTCCCCAACACCTGACAGTTGTAAACCCAGTGGAGTACAAATCTATACACTGTGCAGGAGTGGCCCTCTGGCAAAGAGTCGACCGATAGAAAATCCATCATCATCATTTGTAACATTTGTCGCAACCGGATTATTCCAGAACACTAGAAGTAATCCCCTCTCTTAAATGGTTGTTTACTTGACTTGGTCTTATATTGTACCAATACTATATTCTATAACATAGTGCTAACCTTCCACCTTTGGGTTAATATTTGTTTGAGTTTTTTTCCTTATACGGTGAAGGCGCCCCATGTTTCTGTTCTTCTTCTATGTGTGTAAATGATTTTTCTTGCTATCTTTTTGGGTATTTGATGTTGTGCACATTTGGTGATAATAAACAACAAGAAAACTTAACTTTGTGTGTTGGTCAGACCCATACCCATTTATCCTTAGTTTTTCACGGTTGTGTGTCTTGTTGTCACATATTGTTGTGTGTGTGTAGAGTAACCTGTTCTTATTTTAGATAGGGAGGCAAAGACTGTCTTGTAACAAAGCATAGTTGTACAGATAGGCTGGATGAGATAAACCTACTCACTCCAGAGACATATCTTTCCCTCAACCTTCCACCAGTGAAACCTATTTTCTCTACATTCTCGTGTATCAGTCAACCTGTACTCTTTACCTAGACCGGGCCCAATAAACCAATTAACCTACCGTACGACACAGTTACGTAACAAGTGACTGTCCTTGTTTATTGTGCTGTTTATGTGGATGTTCGTATCTGTATCTTTCTGTTGGATGTATTTTTGGCTATTTCCTATGAGCTCTTGATGTCTGTTTGACTTCTGCCATCACCTTATTCATTATCTGTTGAAGACGTAAGAAACTTTTGTCATGTTTTCCATTACCTCTCCTTTTATTATTAATTCAATTCTGCCGTCTCCTGTGTTTATGTAATTAATACAGGTGTTAATGTTGTCTCTATATTAATACAGGTGTTAATGTTGTCTCTATATTAATACAGGTGTTAATGTTGTCTCTATATTAATACAGGTGTTAATGTTGTCTCTATATTAATACAGGTGTTAATGTTGTCTCTATATTAATACAAGTGTTAATGTTGTCTCTATATTAATACAGTGTTAATGTTATCTCTATATTAATACCCATCTATATTTGATGCTTGTCACATGTAGTTCCCCGGGGGGTCTCTAGAGAGAGACACACTAATAATAGAACTACTAGACCATCAGGTATGTCGTACAAGGGGACTAGTAGAAGGTTATGTATGAGGCTGTTAATCTCATCATGTAAATCAAATTGCCGCAGAAATCCCACTGCTACTGGAAGACCATGTGGCGGCTACCTGTAAGGGACCAAATGTAGTAGTTGTTGCACGCTCCGTAAAGTGCGCAAAATAAAATGTTGATGATGTAATTGCTACTTCTTATGTTTAACTTATACCACTAGTTCTTGCAGCTGCTGACTGCTTTCTGCTAAGACAACTGTGTCGTCCGCATGTCTGAATTTAGTATTCTTCCATTGATATTAAATCCTGGCGTTTCTTCTATCAATCAATCATCAATCAATCAATACTATTTAGATCCCGATGGAGCATAGGCCTTCAACAAACACATACCAAGACCTCCGGTCACGTGACATCAGCTCAAGTTCTTTTCACGTCTTCCTCAATATTTTCAATGTTATCTCCAGTTCTTTTCTCCATGTGTGAGTCTATCTCTGCCTCTCTTTCTCTGGAATTCCAGAACAAGGAATGCCTTGTAATGTTTTCAGCAGGTTCCCTCCATGTGTGTTGTATTCATCGCAAGCGTCTTCTTCTCATCTCTTGTTCCACTGGCATTTGTCTGGTTCTTGTCCCATTTCTTCAATGAGTTTGCAAAATGTTTTGTTTCTATATGATGTTAAATAGACAAAGGGACAACATACATCCTTATCTGAGAGTATCATCATGTGTCACGTTAAAATAGACGAAAGTAATAATACAGTCGATGGATCAGAACTGCGATTAAGACGTAAATACAGGACGAGAGAGCGCTGCACATTGTAACTAGTCATGCCGTGTGTTGGCTAGATCTTACGCAATTTGGGCGGTATATTAAGAAAGAAGTGAGGTTTCCTAACAGAATGTCATAAATAATTAATCCTGAGAAATTTTAGTCCAGCGAAAAAAGCGATATCTATTTCATCTAATATTTAGAAAACGCATGTTTGACCTCGTTAAATGGAACAGGGAAGCCCTTTGACATTTAACAAGGCCGCCGGGTAATTGATTTTATTCAGTATCGGCAACGCAGTTGCGACAGCGTTTACGAGGGTTTTAAAGGATTGAGATCAGTCGATAGATATATGTTGTTCTGATGAAAGTGCGGCAGTAGTTCAATGTAGTGATAGTTGTGTGTGTTTAAATATGTGTACATGCAACTTGTAATGTTATTATGTATGTATATAAGCTTTACTACGTCCTTTTCACACGCACACATATGTTTCACAATACACACAGTAACGCTTGATCAGTTTGCCGCCATTCAACTTTATTTCTTAATGCTCGTACATGTGTAGTTTCGTATTTTAATGTATTATATTACATCCCCCATGTTTTGAAGAAAAAAAATGTGTACAAACATTTCCATTGAAAAGGAATAACACATATTTAGGATAAGTCGCAGCAAAACTAATAATGCCAATATAGATATAGAATGTTCACTCAAGAACAAGAATCAACTTGTGTTAAACTACGTTTGGGAAAAGCTATTACACAAAATGTTTCATGTGAGAAAGGATATGTATGTGTAATGTTCAGTGTGAGCATATATGTCACTGTCTGTATCGGCTGGGAGGTTTCACTGTACGGCCAGAACGAGTGGTGTAAAGGGTTGGTGGTTCTGCTGAAGTTCCTGGTTTAGCTAGAGTTGGTTGTGATTTCGTCCTTGGTGGTTGTTGGTTTTGTGGGTTACCAAGGTCTGGAGTTACTGCATTGCCTGTTGAAAGCATGGGAATTTTCTTCTCTGTTGTGTTCTGTGGGATTTCTCTTATGTCTACTCTGTTTCGCCTCAGGAGGTGGTCGCTGCTGTCTGGTCTTAAGGTATAGCTCCTGGGTTCAAGGTTTCTGGAAATAATTGTTGCTTTTGACCATGTACCATTGTTGTGGTTGCAGGTAGTCACATGCTGACCAGGATGTAATGGTGGTAAGTCTTTAGCACATTTGTCATAATTGGATTTCTGAACTTGCTGACGATGCTGAAGTCAATCATATGTGCTGTCTTTGTGTTGTGGACGGAAGTGGACCTTAGATGGTAGAAGGTCTTTAATTCTTCTATCAAACATGAGTTCTGCTGGACTGTCAATCTTACTGTCTATGGGTGTCGTTCTCCATCTCAAAAGTGCTATGTGTACATCCTCTGTTCTTGTTTTCTTCATGACTGACTTGATAGTTTGTATTTGTCTCTCAATGAAGCCATTAGATTTAGGGTATCTAGGCGATGATGTTGTGTGTTTGATCTTCCAGTCCTTAATGAAATTTCTGTATGCTTGACCTGAAAAATGTGGACCGTTGTCAGATCTAATTTCATCTGGGATGCCAAATACTCGTATGCTGCAATACTTCTTTGTAATGTCTGCAATAACAGCTGATGGTGAGTGCTGTGGAAGTTTCTCAATGATGGGAAATTTGCTGTAATGATCAGCAATAATGATAGTCATTATTGTCAATGGAGAAAATATCAGTCCCTATAATGCTTCAAGGGCATAACGGTATGTCTGATGGTATGAGAGGTTCTCTGCACTGCCTATTGGCAGATTCTGTGGCAAGTTTCTGTTTAACGTGTATAGGATACTTTCTAGGTGGGTCTATCCTTGGTTCAGCGTTGTCTTTTACAAAAAGTCTTGTCTTTCCTGGAAGTTTGCCTATTCTGTCAAACTGGTCTGGGAATCGCTGTTTAAGGTCATCTACTCCAGTGATGTGGGGAGTAAGATGTTCTTTTTTGTCAGCTTTAATGTTGTTAATGGTTACCACATGCAGCTTTTCGCACATTGGTAAACCTAAAATTGCAGGTCCTTCTAAATCTACCAAGTAAAATGTTGACGATGTCCATTCAGAGTCTCTGTATGAACATTCAAGTGTTATTGCACCAAAACAGTCTATATTTGTTCCATTGTAAGCTCTTAGCTTTGTTTTGCCACTCCTACTTTTCACATCCCTTGTGGGAAATCTTTGCTCATCCACCTTGTCAGGCATGATCTGTCTGAATATTCTTAGAGGTAAAGTGTTTCCTTGGGCACCTGTGTCTATATTGAAACGAATATATCTTTCTTTGTGCATTTTAATCCCTGGTATTCCGAATTGTATCTTGCAGAAAGCCTGTGTTCTCTCTGGTTCGTAACTGAAAGTTAGTACCTTCACAATATCAAAAGTGGAAGGATCATTTTCTTCCATGGAGTCAAAGTCTTCAGACATCATACACGGCTGTTTGCCAGCAACACTTTAGTTAGTTTTTTTTCCCTGACCGCGCTATTTATAGCTATCGTGACAGAGGTCACGTGGTCAATTTCCTAACGGGAAAAAAATGTGGCGGTGTTTACTTTTGATAGGGCTTAATTAATGCTTTTAGGCTACTTTATTATTATAAATACGGCTTTAATTTTGCGTAAAGCTAGACTAGAAATGTTAGAGTAAATTTTAGAACAAGAACAAACATTTTATCACAATTAGAACAGAAGATATAATAGTCTGAAATAGTGTAAAATTTACGGTTTTTTAATATTTTGTTATGGTTTGTTTCTAATGCAATTTACACTAATACGATCACAATCAACATGCATAACAAATTACAGAAATCAAAAGTAGAAAACCTGCAGAAAATGGATATCATAGTTTTGTTTTGGTTTCACGCGTCAAATATTAATTATTGAAACATTAAATTGCAAGTCCACATTTATTACCTTCAAATAACACACCCAATTGTCCCCAAAACATGAGAGCTGACAATTATCTCAATCATACATCACGATGGTCATGTAAAAATGAGTATGGTCATGAGTAAAACGAAATGTTCAATTTAATAAATAAAACATACACCTATTAAATGATTTCCACACTCTGTTAATTCTGTCACTCTCACGCAACAACTGCCATAATTTGCTCTAGCCCCAAAATTTCGCTCAATTATCATTCACACTTCCTTTTTTTATAGGAGGAATCTGTACATTCACAGGTGGAGAAATTTGTAACAAATGAGTTTCCATTATAAATTTTAATTGTGAAGTTATATTTTTAATAACGCTGTCGCGTCTTTCAATTTTGGAAATAGTGGAATGTACAAATTCTCTTCCTTGCTCTCCATGCATGCCCATTCCAAAGCCATGAGTTCTGATCCAGTCTGCGCAATGTTTTTCTAATATGTGCTGTTAAGGAATTGTCTTACTGGGGAATAGCTTTCTGAACAAAGACATATATGTCTCTACTTATGCTGTTATTGATGATAATGATTCTTTACTAATTGGTTTACTGTGTGATATTTTGTTGTGTACTTTCTCAAATGCTTCGTTCAGTGAGTTGAATTGTTCTTGGGCAATAAAAGATATGTCAGTTATATCTTGTTTGTCTGTAATTTTCAGTGTTTGTGTAATGATTGCTCTTGTAAGATCTTTATAAACGTTTTGTGTGAGATATCTGTGGCTGTGATTCCCTATGAATGCTCTGCTATGATAAGCCTGTGGTAGGATTTTGTGTTTGGCTAGTACCTTGTCCAAGTGTGAGCAAACTGGACCAGACCTAGCACACAGATCTTGAAACTGAAGTTTGGCCAGCGCATCTTGTGCATTTTCAAGTTTAACTTTAAAACTATCTGTCTCCTCCTTATCCTCACAAAGTTCAATAACTGCCTGAAAAAATTCAATTTTAGCTTTTAATTCTTCTGCCTGTTTCCATTTCCTACCAAATCTCTTCAAGTTCTTAATAGTACTAATGTTTGCATGTACCTCTTGCGGATTCTCAAATATCTTTGCGTCTATTGTATCGGTTCCCTGTTCTAGAAGTCTGTGGTGTTTCAAAACAATGCCTAATAAAATATGAAGGTAAGGAGGAGCTACATTTTCAATTTCAATCTCTAACATTGGTTTGTGTAAACAATTATCGTAACGTGCCACTTGCCTTTTATTCCCTTTCCCATATTTCATATATCTATTGTAATCTCTTATCAACATGGCTGTAAAGTGTCACTGTAAAACCTCTGTAAAGTGTGGTGTATGGTGTGTTCTCTTTCTTCGGTAAAGCTCCACTATCAATCACTGTAGCATGTTGTTTGTGGTGCCACTACTGTATATGTCCATTGTAGTGTACCGGGTTGTTGAGATCAGGCATGCTCCAGTCTACCCAGCTGTAAATGGGTAACTCACCCTAGTCCTGAGTTAGGGAAGGCAAAGGCAACTGTAAGCAGTAGTTTCCCTCTACGGCTCCAGGGGAAGCAGGCCCTAAACTTGGTCAATTCAACCGACGCAGGATGGTGTATATATGGAGTAGAAGTGTAGAGTGTGATTAACGCGAATAGTGTACTGTTCGTGTTCTGACCAATCTAAGCACTCATTCACTTGTGTCTACAAGGCACCAATGCAGACTGCTGGAATCTTTGTTTACACAGTTTATTTAGACGCACACACTGGGACATAACGAGTAAATCATGGGCATATGTTGACACATAAATTTGCAGGCATACATAGTAGATCCCATGTCATGACACATTCATATATCATGGGTAGTACATCAATAGCTTCCAATGTTATCATACATTATGGCCGCATCCCCTATCTGACTAAACGCGTCAGTGAAGGCGGATCGGTAAGTAACTAAAGTTGCATTATGTTCATAGTTTATATCATATTATGAAACCACGATAAGGGGTTTCTATCAAAATTGAGATCTCCTTGCCACTGTCCGAATAGTAAGATACATGCCCCGTTCTTTGGACAGTGATTCAAAAATATGATGACAGGAATGTAACATGGCCGCCTTCCTGAGTTGTCGCTCACTCACTCACAGGAGGGTATATCTAAGCCAAAGTTAATTTGAAATGGCATATGAATAATTTCCTAAAGTCTCTCCATACAGTTCTGCAGTAATCCAGTTACTTCACGTACACATAACTGCTGTATGGAAGCCCGTCATCTTCGTCGATACTAACATGACCCTAGCGTTGCGAAGCATAATATTCCAGCTAGGTCTAACCGACATGAGATCATCAAAAATAGGGTCTGGCATTACCTGGAGTCCGAATCATACATGATACCGTACCTTAGGAGAGTCTCTAACACCAACTCTAGTAGAGACACAATCTCCTACAGAAGAAAAACCACTTCATAAATCATTTTTACTTAAGAATGTACCAGCCCTCGAAAATGCGTACCCGCCATGGTAAACGGTACATCGGAACTCATCACGACTTGTCAAGACAACTCATACTTCCGCTAGAGCGGCATAACAAGAATATAGTCCTGCCTACCCATCCAAAATATACAATATAGGACTGATTCTACTTGTACTAATAATATGTAATACATATGAATTCAGGCCATAAATATAATAAGCAAATTAATCTATTTTCTGGCCCTAACAAACAAGTATGGACATGAGTGCCATATCCATGCGCCGAATCAATATCAAGAACGATTACTCCTATTATCAAAAGTGTAAATCAATCATGAGTTATCTAGCTTTACCATAGACAGCATTTTCATACACAAATGAATGAATGTCTATATCTTTTCCATATTAAATAGCCATATCGATTTTTGTAATATGTGCGTCAAAATATGCACGCAACAGATTACCACACCCCTCGGGAAAAAAAAATGGTACATTTTTTTTTTGAAATACATCTAGGAGCAACATACAATAGGCTCACAACGCACCAATAACAATGCGCAGATGATAAGCATAAATTTTATGACCTTAGAGAAAGTACTTCTCTAAGTATAAATATTTCCAGAGAGGTGTCACCAACGCATACTACAATATTAGCAATGACACAATTTCTACATTAGTTTATACATAAATTTCATCTAAGATATCTTAACATCATGATCATCAAAGACGAAAAAACAATGAAAGATTAGCGGTGAATAAACATCAATGAACCGCTAAGTAGTGTTACAATCAATATATGATATATTCCATATGTGTACACATTTCAACATAGGAACAACTGTATCAAAGTTGTATAACAGTTATGAATCATGTGGGCATCTAGACAAAATATCTGCCATCACATTTTCTGACCCACGGATAGCTCGCATCGAAAAATGAAATGGCTGCAGAGCAATCGCGTATTGCGTTTATCTCGCGCTCTTCAGATTTTTACTCTGAATAGCCGTAAGAGCTTTCTGGTCAGTTTCCACGATGAAATGCGCGCCAAGAAGAAATCTTTGCAGTTTAAGGATTGACCAAACCATAGCCAATAATTCACGGTCTAGGACCAAGTAATTCTTCTCTGCGGCATTTAATTTCCGCGAAATATACATCACAGGATGCAGAGTTCCAGAGTACTCTTGCATTAGTGCTGCTCCAATCCCGGTGGATGAAGCGTCACTACGAAGAATAAATGTCTTATCCTTAGAAGGCAATACTAGGATAGGTGAAGTAGAAAACATAGTTTTAACCTTATCCAAAGAGAATTGACATTCTTGAGTCCAATGGACTACATTAGGAGACCCTTTCTTTAGCAAGGAAGAAAGAGGTGACATAATGGAGGACAGATTCGGAATGAATCGTCCATAAAATTGTATTAGACCTAAGAGACTTCGAACCTGCTTTTTAGTCTTAGGAATAGAAATGTTAAGTATCTTACTTGTATTATGGTCTTCTGTTTTTAGGAACCCATGACCAACACGGTGTCCTAAGAAAGATATTTCGCTAAAACCAATACATGCTTTCGATGGTTTCGCTGTCAGGTTATGCTCGCGTAAGATAGACAATAGTTCATTTATCCCATTATAGTGATCGTTCCAAGTATCACTGAAAAGACAGATGTCATCAAGATACGCAATGACATCTGAGCGATGAGATAGGATTCGACGCATCATGCGTACGAATGTTGCAGGGGCGTTCATAAGACCGAAAGGCATGAAATTCCATTGGAATAGACCCCCAGGCGTCGAAAAAGCAGTAAACGGTTTGGCGTGTTCGGATAATGGAACTTGCCAATATCCCTTAGACAAATCGAGTTTAGTAAAGAAATGAGAATTCGATAGTCTCGTAAGTAGCTCTTCTAGTAACGGCATAGGTTCAGCATCAAATTTCGTCACTTGGTTCAATTTGCGATAATCCACGCAAAGACGTATGTTATTGTCTTTTTTTCGTACAATAACCATCGGCGAAGAATATGCTGATGTGGATGGTTCAATAATTTTTAACTCTATCATCTCATCCAACTCTTTCTCTACCTGTGCTTGAAAATGTATCGGGATAGGATACGGTCTGACTCTTATAGGACTATGGTCAGTAAGAATAATGTCATGTTGAATGACATCAGTTTGACCAGGAATGTCAGTAAGGACATCCTGAAATTGTTCTAACATAGTAGAAACTTGTTTCTGCTCTCCTGGAGATAATTCGCGAGAAATTGCAACATCTTTCCATGATTCATTAGAGTGAAGAGGAATCATTGGAAAAGGTAAATTTACATCCGAGAAACTCGTTTCCTCATCCTGTATTACTGACAGAGATGAGTACTGTCCATGTTGGACTGGAAAATCGTCCGTTGCCTGGAAAACAGGTTGTAAATAATCCGGACGTTCATGGAATTCCGTGAGCATGTTGATGTGGAAGGTTTTACGCTTCCCGTCAATATCGACGATATAGTCAACATCGGAAACTTTTGATATTATATCGTACGGACCTTTCCAAGAAATAAGAAGTCTATTTTCCCTACAAGGTAGCAAGACAAATGCTTTGTCACCTGGACAAAGTTGTCGAAAGCATCTTTTTTTATTGGCAAATTCCCTTGCCTTCTGTTTAGCAAATTCAGAAGAAACAGTTGCCAATTTGCATGCTTCAATAATCTTGTGTCTAAGTGCGATGAAATATTCATAAGAGGATTTTGTGTCATCGACAATATTATCAGCAGTTATAAGATCATGAAGTAAGGACATAGGACCTCGTGGTTTCGCGCCAAAGACAAGTTCAAAGGGAGAAAATCCTGTATGTTCGTTGGCGACCTCTCTATATGCAAAGAGAGCCGCGGGTAAAACCCTATCCCAATCCTGAGGATGATCTTCTGTTATCTTACCTAGTAGGTTTTTCAGAGTTCTATTCAGACGTTCCACCATCCCATTGGACATAGGATGATAAATACTACTCAGCGATCTCTCTATCTTAAGAGTCGACATTACTTGAGACATGGTATCCGATATGAGTTGGGTACCATGGTCGGATAATATTTCTGCTGGAAATCCCAGACGAGAAAATATTAACCAAAGAGCATCTGCGACATCAGCAGTAGTTATGCTCTTTAGAGGGACAGCCTCCGGCCAACGTGTGCACATATCAACACACGTCAAAATAAATTGGTGTCCTCTAGCAGACTTTATCTTAAATGGACCAATGATGTCTATCGCCATTTTTTGAAATGGTCGAATGGGAATGTCTGCAGCCTGAATAGGTGCATCATGGCGTGGACCTCTGGATTTAATCTCTTGACATACTTTACAAGATCGACAATAGATTCGTATGTCCTTATTCACAGCAGGCCAAAAGAAAGATTCAAGAACTCTAGCTTTAGTACGGGAAAAACCCATATGTCCAACACACTGCGAATCATGAGCGTGCTGTAAGATTTTAACTCTCATATTTTTAGGCACAAGGATTTGAGAATGAATGGACTTAGCGGAGTCTTGTACCATACGTACAAGTACGCCATTCTTCATCGTAATCCAAGATTTACGATTTGTATCCTTATTCGGATCACCTTTTGTTGCCAGAGTAAAGAATTTCTTTAGAGTAGGATCATCTTCCTGCTGTTTTATAAAGGAATCATGGGAAATCTCCAAGGGATCATCTTGGATCTGCGCATCATTATCTTCAGAATGTGAAGATTGCGGCATATTAAGAGCTTGAGCCCTAGTGATTACTGCATTAGCAGATTGCATATTAACATTTTCCCAATTAGAAATTTGCTGTGGAGTGCATTCTTTCACTCCATGAATGCGACCGATGATAAGATCAGCGATCGAATTCGGCAAGAGACATGCTTGCACCTCTCCTGTAAAGAAAGGCGTAGCAATATTGATAATGGCAGTGGAGTACTTCTCCAATGTGCCACCAAATGTTACACATTTGACTACATTGCCTGTAGCTCGAGAAGGATTTACGAGTGATTGCCTCACTCCGATGGTAGTGCACCCCGAATCGAAAAGAATTGATATCGGAGTACCGTCTATTAAGCCTCTATTGAAAACAAGAGCACCCCTTCCATTATGCGCGATTGACGCAGGGAGAGCGGGAAGCGGGTGACCGCAGCTTAAAGTAGAAATTGTGGTTGGATCGAATAATGTTTTGCATTGCGAACACTGAGATGCTCTAGCAAAATCGAAAGCGGAATTTGCTACACAATTGGAGTCTTTTTTATCATTATTCTGATTATCGGCGTCGTGGAACTCCTGTTGTGCAGAGTTAGCCTGGTAATAAGATTTACCATGTCTTTTGTGTTGTGATCTACCTCGGTTATAATTGTCTCTATAATTATTATTTCCTCTGTTATAACCCCTATTTGGGTTTGATTCATAATATTCATGATCATAATCATCACGCTCATTATACTGAGTATCCCTGTAATATTGGTTCTTTTGTCTCCATGAAGCACTTGGGTAGTTCCTATAGCTACTCCCTTTTCGAGAATGTCTAAAATTATGGGTACCCCTCGCGTGTCGAGGACTATCAGCCCGATTCCAGTTCTTCGAAGAAGAACCCTGATTTGAGTGGTTATCTTGGTTTTGATATCTATTCCAATTAACCTTTTTATCAAATTTATTTTTAGCTCCTTGGAATTTGTGTGAGTAATTCTGATTATATTCTGTTGCCGAAGCAACTGGCATACTCTCTTTAATGTTAGAGTTACTAAGAATCATGTCAGGGTGTGCCGTGGCATACTGGTCACAATATTCTTCCATTTGCTTTAATGTACTAGGTTTACGCTCATGTAAGAACTCTAGGAATGATTTATTTACCGAAGACATGACCTTGTCTCTTAGCAATAAATCCGTAAGACCATCAAATGTTTTCTCTATTTTGGATAATTCAATCCATCGTGAAAGTGTAATTTGTGCTTTTGAGATGAATTCTGAGAATTCTATACCTACCTCAGGTCTCATTGTTTTAAACAAAAGACGATAACCTTCCTCTGACAGCTGATATCTCTTTATCAAAGCTGCCCTAATAGCATCATAATTATCCTTGTCGGCCTCTTCAACGAAATATAACTTATTCAGAGACTCCCCTTTTAGATTTTCAGACAACTGATTCACATACTGTGATTTGTCAACATTATGAGCTCGACAAGCACGTTCAAATCTAGAAAGCCAAAATGTTATGTCATCAATGGTAGGGTTGAACGCTGGTACCTTGACCTTGTACACAAAGGGTTTACCATTACCACTAGATGCCTGATTAACATTACTCATACTTGTCAATTTTAATTTCTCTAACTCAAATTCATGTTCTCTTATTGCTTTTCTCTCTTCAGCTTCTCTATCTAATCTTTTCTGTTCTGCAGCAGCTTCTAATTTTTTCTGTTCTGCATCAAATCTACTTTCCTCCACTTGCATCTGCAATTTCTTTAGTTCAGCAGCAGTATCAGCTTCTTTTTCTAATCTTTTTTCTTCAGCCAGAGCTTTTCTCTCTTCAGCAGCAGCAGCAGCTTTTCTCTCCTCAGCAGCAGCAGCAGCAGCTTTTCTCTCTTCAGCAGCAGCTTCTAATTTTTTTTCTTCTATTTGAAGTTTTCTCTCCTCAGCCGCAGCTTTTTTCTCCTCAGCAGCAGCTTTTCTGTCTTCAGCAGCAGCAGCAGCTTTTCTCTCTTCAGCAGCAGCAGCAGCTTTTCTTTCCCCAGCTTGCATCTGCAATCTGAAATTCTCAGCATCTATCTTCTTTTGTTCAACTTCTGCTTTCCATTTATTCTCATCTTTTTGTTTTTTCTCTTCTGATTTTAATGCAATAGCAAATTGAGCAGTTGCAAATTCTTCTAACTCTTTACCAGTCTTATCAAGAGATTTTCCTTGTGCAATAAAGTAATCTAATGTAGACATCTTGTCTTCTTAAATCAGAAACCTGAAAAAGTAAATAAATTACCTTATTTCACTTTAATGGGAGACAAGTCTATACCATAGACTTAGTCTTAGTGAAAAACTTGTATGGTTATTTTTTTTTTTAATAATATAACCAATGATAACTTGAGTACCTGTGGAAAACAATAACTGTATATCCCAAATACTGTGGGAGACAAGCCTTACAAAGGTCTTGTATACCTTAATGTAATCAATGATCACTTGAGTACCTGTGGAAAATAATATTTCCTATACCAATCACTTTGGGAGACAAGCCTTACAAAGGTCTTGTATACCTTAATGTAATCAATAAACAAATCAAACAAAAATAAAGAACAGAAAAGTATTACAAATACAAATATGAACACAGTCGTCACAGCTAACCAAATATTTGCGAACTATGTTGCATGCAAATTTCAATTAAGAAATTGCTCCCTATAGAACGCCAGAACAAGACCAATATCACTTGGTATTTCCTGTTCTAGTCACCTCCCATCCAGGCCCGCAAACACATAACAATCACACATATAAACAAATAATATATAAACATAAATACATATAAATCATAAATGTGTACATTATATAATGAAATGTGTTGCAGTTGTAATGTATTGTACTGTATGCTCAGTTTTAACAAATTAGACTACCACTTTATTGAGTAATAGATTTGCTTTCTAACTATTACACTGTTCAATTTTTTTGAGCACATTAGAAGATCCAACGATGAAATTTGCACTTTATGTTCAACATTGCTCTTCTATTACAGCAGGATAAACAATCACTAGTTTAGAACACTGACTGTACTGTGCCAAATGTCAACAAATGCTGACCCAGATATTGCTACACTTGTCAGAACAGGTCAAGATGACATTGATTGTATAGCTGTCCTACTGGTGTTGATGTGGTCAAACAAATGTTCTTGTAACTGTAAAATGTGATTCTCAACACAACAAGACTGCGTAGGCTGGACCCAGGAATCTGGCTCACCACTGTAAAGTGCTCACTGTATACTGTATATTGTGGCACTGTAAAATGGGTAACTCACCCTAGTCCTGAGTTAGGGAAGGCAAAGGCAACTGTAATCAGTAGTTTCCCTCTACGGCTCCAGGGGAAGCAGGCCCTAAACTTGGTCAATTCAACCGACGCAGGATGGTGTATATATGGAGTAGAAGTGTAGAGTGTGATTAACGCGAATGGTTTACTGTTCGTGTTCTGACCAATCTAAGCACTCATTCACTTGTGTCTACAAGGCACCAATGCAGACTGCTGGAATCTTTGTTTACACAGTTTATTTAGACGCACACACTGGGACATAACGAGTAAATCATGGGCATATGTTGACACATCAATTTGCAGGCATACATAGTAGGTCCCATGTCATGACACATTCATATATCATGGGTAGTACATCAATAGCTTCCAATGTTATCATACATTATGGCCGCATCCCCTATCTGACTAAACGCGTCAGTGAAGGCGGATCGGTAAGTAACTAAAGTTGCATTATGTTCATAGTTTATATCATATTATGAAACCACGTGTAACTGTCTTTTTTTCTTGTTGAGGTGATCACTGGCCCAAGACAGTATACATGTTGTTAGATGTGTAGTGCGAGCGTATGATGAATTGAGTGTGGGTGCGAATGAAGACGCGAATGTGTTTAGGCTCGTATAGATGTAGATCCTGCAACCCATACTCTCACATGCAGTAATCAAGGATGCTTTGACACTGCAGGCATGTTTCAAGACATTTATTGACGGGAACACACATAATATCAACAGGAACAGTCAGTGTAACAAGGTCATGCTGACCTGACATCGATAGGTATACATTTGGCATTCAAAAAGGTAAACATCAGAATAGACGTGCATGGTCAATAGCAAAGTTCTTCAATAATGACAGTTCGTAGCGTCGCCCTTGGCGTCTCTGACTAAACGCGTCAGATGCCTTAGTTACCTTGACACACAGGTGCAACTTGGCACTCCCTGCCAATTGCACATAACAGGCTGTAGTATAATAGCCGGAAGCACAGGCCTCGTCCTAACGTCGGCCGTGTACTTCTGTTAAATAGGTTATCATCAACCCTGCAGTAATACTTATTGTAGGTAGAAGTTCCGCCAATCTGCGGCTCCCACAATATATCTTCGTCACTGGATTTCTGGACAATATAAGACTAACAGTCTTGGATGGCTACCTCGAGCACAAATATATATCAGTTCTGAAATGGCGGATCAGTGAGCTGCTGTTCACCCTAGGTAATCCTTTACATGTTCTGCCACCGAAAAGCGTAATAATGCATAAAGGTCGGTATTACCTGGTAAATGAATCCTCAGAACTACACAAGGAATTCTGTCGTCATCCCGACGCACAGAGATTCACTGGGGAAAACTGCCATAGCAGTTACTTCGAAGATTCTCCCCGAAAAACAATGGACTCTTGGTCCCTTCAGAAAAACAGGACCTCCCGGCTTCCCGGAAGTATATCTCACTCCCGCTTAAAAAACCTTCCCATAGGCCTACGCCCGAACTGACAACCTCTGACCCTAAAGGTCAAACACAATGAATGAATAAACAAGGGAAGACAACCCCTAATCAACCTGACATCGCAGGTAAAGACACAATTATACTTATGATACAAACATAAGCAAATAACTTGACAGATGACTCCGTCGAAAATGACAGCAACATTACTACCACCCCCCTGTAAAAAAAAAATGCAATTTTTTTTTTAATATGTTCATGAGCAAGATAGCACCAGTATCACTTCTGTGCTCATGCAAACAATGAACCTAATATCAGGTACAATAGAAGAGGGTACAAATCATCTCCCAACATAGGAGAAAATATTTCCTTTAAACCAAACAAACTAAGGGATACCATTCAAGAAACCTAAGTTGCTGGCAATACCAATCATATATCAAACATTACTAAATAATATAATCATAGCAATATACAAATGTCAATGCTATTTTAGCAACATATCACTGATGGATGGACAAAATGAAATTTGTTAAATTATCTAAACATCATCCAAATACATTTGTATTACAACATATTATGATATGAAGGACAGACCTAAGTCTGAAAGTATATCAGGAAAAACTAGGACACAAGATTTAACTGGAATCATGTGGGCATCTAGACAATATGTCCGCCATCACATTATCCGAACCACGGATAGCTCGCACCGTGAAATGGAAAGGCTGAAGAGCAATAGCATAACGAGTAGATCTCGAGCTCTTCAAATCCTTACTTTGCATAGCCGTAAGAGCTTTTTGGTCGGTTTCCATAAAGAAATGCGCGCCCAGAAGGAACCTTTGTAGCTTAAGAATGGACCAAACCATAGCCAACAATTCACGGTCCAAAACCGAGTAATTCCTTTCTGCCGCATTCAGCTTCCTAGAAATATACATTACAGGATGCAGAGTTCCTGAATATTCCTGCATTAGTGCCGCTCCAATGCCAGTGGAAGAGGCATCACTACGAAGGACAAAAGTCTTATCAATCGTCGGTAGTCTTAAGATAGGATGAGATGAGAACAAATTCTTAACCTGATCCAATGAAGATTGGCATTCTTGGGACCAACGCACCATATTAGGAGAACCTTTTTTCAATAACGTTGAAAGTGGTGCCATAATGGAGGACAGATTCTCAATGAATCTTCCATAGAATTGTATCAATCCCAAGAGACTACGCACTTGCTTTTTTGTCTTCGGAACCGAGATATTTAATATCTTTGAAATGTTTTGGTCCTCTGTCTTCAACAGACCATGACCAACTCGATGACCTAGGAAGGAAATTTCCCTAAACCCAACAAAAGCTTTAGAGGGTTTAGCAGTCAATCTATGCTCACGTAGAGTAGATAGCAATTCCTTCAGACCCACATAGTGTTCTTCCCAAGTATCGCTGAAAAGACAGATGTCGTCTAAATATGCAATGACATCTGCACGATCTGATAGAATTCGTCGCATCATGCGCACGAAAGTCGCTGGGGCGTTCATAAGCCCGAAAGGCATAAAATTCCATTGAAACAGACCCCTAGGTGTCGAAAAAGCAGTGAGAGGTTTGGCGTGTTCCGTCAGTGGGACTTGCCAATAACCTTTCGACAAGTCTAGTTTAGTAAAGAATTTAGCTTTAGAAAGTCTAATAAGTAGATCATCTAATAACGGCATAGGTTCAGCATCGAACTTCGTAACTTGATTTAATTTGCGATAATCAACGCAAAGACGTATGTTATTGTCTTTCTTTCGAACAATAACTATTGACGAAGAATAAGCTGAAGTGGATGGTTCAATTATTTGTAGTTGAATCATTTCATCCAATTCTTTCTCGACTTGTGCTTGAAAATGAATAGGTATTGGGTATGGTCTTACTCTGATCGGATTACGATCAGTAAGTATGATGTCATGTTCTATGACATCTGTGTGTCCAGGAATGTCGGTAAGGACATCCTGATATGATTGTAACGTAGAGGATACTTGACGCTGTTCCTAAAAAGACAAGTTGGAAGAGACTGTAACGTCTCTCCACGATTCCGTTGAAGTAAGTGGAATCGTAGGAAGAGGTAAGTTCACGTCAGAAAAAATAGTTTCCTCATCCTGTATAACGGACAGGGATGAGATGTGACCATGTTGAACTGGAGAGTCGTCCGTCGCCTGGAAAATAGGCTGTAAATAGTCTGGACGTTCAATAAACTCTGTTAGCATATTTATATGGAAGGTTTTATGCCTTCCATCCACATCGACAATATAGTCGACATCAGAAATTTTCGAGACTATAGTGTATGGACCCTTCCAAGAAATGAGAAGTCTATTCTCTCTTGAGGGCAGTAAGACATATGCTTTGTCTCCAGGACAAAGTTGACGTAGGCGTCTTTTCTTATTAGCAAATCGCCTAGCTTTTTCTTTCGCAAATTCGGAAGATGAAGTTGCTAACCTGCACGATTCGATAATCTTTTCTCTAAGAGCTATAACATATTCATATGACGATTGTGTATCATCGTCAATATTATCGGAAGTTATCAAATCGTGTAACAAGGACATTGGCCCGCGCGGTTGCGCGCCAAAGACAAGTTCGAAAGGAGAAAACCCTGTATGCTCGTTGGGAACCTCTCTATAGGCAAAGAGGACTGCAGGTAAAACCCTGTCCCAATCTTCAGGATGATCCTCCGTTATCTTGCCAAGTAAGTTCTTTAGTGTCCTGTTAAGACGTTCTACCAATCCATTGGACATTGGATGATAAATACTACTGAGAGACCTTTTAATGTCTAGCGTAGCCATTACCTGAGACATAACGTCCGAAATTAACTGAGTGCCGTGATCCGACAGTATTTCTCCGGGGAATCCCAGACGAGAAAATACGAGCCAAAGAGCATCAGCGATATCGACAGTTGATATGCTCTTCAGAGGAATAGCCTCTGGCCAACGCGTGCACATGTCCACGCAAGTGAGGATAAATTGGTGTCCTCTGGCTGACTTAATTTTGAACGGACCAATGATGTCTATAGCCATTTTCTGAAACGGCCGAATCGGAATATCTGCAGCCTGAATAGGAGCAGCATGTCTCGGACCCCTAGACTTGACCTCTTGACAAATTTTGCAAGATCGGCAATAAATTCGGATGTCTTTATTCACGAATGGCCAAAAGAATGACGCAAGGACTCTAGTTTTAGTTCTGGAAAAACCCATGTGTCCAGCACACTGAGAATCGTGTGCATGCCGAAGAATTAAGGCTCTCATACACTTAGGCACAAGAATTTGCGAGTGCATAGACTTGTCCGAGTGTTGTACCATTCGTACCAATATACCATTCTTCATAGTGATATACGATTTGTGATTCGTATTTTGATTGGGATCCCCTTTCTTTGCAAGAAGGAAGTATTTCTTCAAAGAAGGATCCTCTTCTTGACGTTTAACAAACGAGTCATGGGAAATCACCAAGTGCTCGTCTTGGCTATCAACTTCATTACTATTATCAGATGAAGTTGGGGGATTAAGAGCTTGAGCTCTTGTCACCACTGCATTGACCGTTTGAATGTTTTTTTCTTCCCAACTAGAAATTTGTTGCGGGGTGCATTCCTTAACCCCATGAATACGACCGATTATAAGATCCGCAATAGGATTAGGAAGAAGACATGCATGGACATCTCCTGTGAAGAAAGGAGTGTCAATCCTAATAATAGCAGTAGGATAGCTTTCCATAGTACCACCAAATGTAACACATTTGATTGTTTTTCCAGTGGCACAGCAAGGATCTATCAGAGACTCCTTAACCCCGACGGTAGTACATCCCGAATCGAAAAGTACTGAGACTAGCCTATCATTTATTAGACCTTTATGTAAGATGAGAGATCCTCTCCCATCATGCGCAACTGTAGCAGGTAGAGCAGGAAGAGGGTGACCACAACTTAGCGTAGATACAGTTGATGAGTCAAACAATGTTAAGCATTGGGGGCATTCAGTTGCTCTCCCAAAATCGAAAGCACAACCAGTGATAGCCCTAGAGTTACCACTATCATTTACTGTATTACAGGCTCCATCAAACTCTTGTTGCGCAGAGTTTGCCTGTTGGTAAGGTCTTTTTTTGTTAAACCTAGGTCTACCTCGATTATCATTTCCCCTGTAATTATTTCGACTATCATTTCCCCTGTAATTGTTATCATATTGCCTATTGTAATCATCATTCCGGTTTGAATCCCGGTTTCTAAATTCACCATCGTCATAATCTTGACGTCGAGAATGATTACCTCGAAAATTTGAATAGTTATTATTTGGATAGCCTTTACGAAAGTGTCTCAAATTATTACCACTAAAATTACGAGAACTACCATCTTGTCTCCACTGCATAGACGAAGAACCATCATGTGTTGGATTACTCCGCTTCTGAGTGTAATTTTGATTACTTCCCCTATTCCAATTTTGTTGAGCACCCTGAAATTTTTTTCTGAAATTAGGGCCATATGGTGTTGCCGAAGCAGCTGGCAACCCTTCTTTCACTTTAGAATTGCTAACTGTAGCATGGGGATGTGCTGTGGCATACTGACAACAGTATTCCTCCATTTCTTTTAAGTTTTTAGGCTTACGCTCATGAAGGAATGCAAGAAAAGAATCATTAACAGATGACAAAACCTTATCTCGCAATAATAAGTCCATTAGACCTTCATATGTTTTCTCAATCTGAGACAACTCAACCCATCGTGTAAATGTACGACGTATCTTTGTAACAAAATCAGAGAAATCTACTCCATTTTCTGGCAACATTGTCCTAAAACGAAGACGATAGTCTTCTTGTTTTAATTGGTATTTTTTTAGCAATGCTGCCCTGACAACATCATAATTAGTCCTCTCATGTTCGTCTATTGTCATAAGAGTAGTCACTGTGTCACCTGTAAAAAATGGCATCAGTTGTTCAACATATTTTTCCTTTTTTATGTTATGCGTATCGCACAAAAATTGGAATCTATCTAGATAATCTGCTACGTCATCCTTTAAAGGATTGAAATGAGGCAATTTAATCCTACTAACAAACTCCTTTGTCGTACTCGAAGTTGTTTGCTGAGCACCCGTACTCGCCAATTTCAATTTCTCTAACTCCAAAATTGCGAGTTTTTCATCAAGTTCCATCTTCTGTTTTCTTTCCTCATGTTCCATTTTTCTAATTTCAGCCTCAGCAGCAGCTTGAAGTTTTTTTTTCCTCTGCAGCAGCTTGAAGTTTTTTTTCCTCTGCAGCAGCTTGAAGTTTTTTTTCCTCTGCAGCAGCTTGAGCTTGAATTTTTTTGTCTTCCATTTCCATCTGGAATTTTCTTTCATCAGCTGCAGCTTGAGCTTTCCTCTCCTCAGCAGCAGCTTGAGCTTTTCTCTCCTCAGCCTCTCTTTGATACCTTCTTTCTTCAAGTTCTAATCTTCTATTCTCAGCTTCTAGCTTCTTTAGTTCAGCTTCTGCTTTCAATTTAATTTCCTCTTTTTGTTTCTTTTCTTCTGACTTTAATGCAATGGCGAATTGAGCAGATGAATATTCTTCCAATTCTTTACCAGACTTACCAAGGGTCAACCCTTGCTGGATGAAGAAATCCAATGTAGACATTCTGTCTAATGAGATCAGAAACCTGAAAAAAATTAAATAAATTACCTTATCCCACTTCAATGGGAGACAAGTCTGAAATGCTAGACTTGTATACTCACTTCACTTTATTTTACTGTCTTAGTCTTAGACAAAGACTTTGTATGTTCCTCTTGTTTATAATGTACCCAAAAAATCACTTGAGTACCTGTGGGAAAAAAAAAATTCCCTTATATCCCACTCACTATGGGCACAAGTCTTTTTTATAAAGAACTTGAATATGTATTTCACCTTGTCTCAATCTTTGTAGATAACAAGTCTTTTATCAAAGAACTTGTATAAATATCTTATATAATATTATTTAACAAACTCTATATGAAGAGTCTACCTTATCAATAATATCAAAACATGACCAAGTATGTGTATGTAGACTGTGCATGACAGTAATGTAGTACAACCAAAAAAAAAAAAATACAAAGACAAAAATACAAAACAATACAAATGGCAACACTGTTTTAACCAAAAATGTGTAGAGAATTACACAAGAAAGGAGAGACCTACAGAATACAAACAAAACAAATCGACAATCAAAACTGAAAAACAGACAAAATATTACAAAAACAACGTTAAGTACAATTACATCACAGCTAACATCAATAGCGACCAATTGTCACTAGCAAATTTCCAAATTAAGAAAATTTGCACCTACAGACCGCTTACAGTAAGCCTCGATCAAGTGGCATATTTACCGTAAGACCCACCAACCGAAAAACCCGCAGAAAAATACACCAAAAACAGTAGAAGTGACATAAACATATAGCAATCAATTTCAATGTGTTGCAGAACAAGTTCAGTCACAGCTGAAACTAAAATAAATTTCTTGCTCCTTGCGAACACAGAAACGAAATGTCAAACGCGCACTGAACGTCAAATCCACTGTAACATAAAGTGGTATTCACGAACCAAAGTTACTATGACCTTCTCAAATTAGGCCTTGCACATTGAATGTTTACAATTTCACGTACTGTTTACAGACACTTGACCTCCAACAATGTAGCTTGAATGCTCTGACCTAGAAAAGTCTGTTGTTGAATGAAACGTGTCACAACCCGCAGTACTGTTTACAATAGGAACCCGCCTTCTATGCAGTTATGGTCCACGTAGCAAATGCCTAGTAGTTCACTTCAGTACTTGTCTTGTTATGCTTTATGTAGCATTATAATATAAATGCTCGTACTGTTTATTTGTGTCAACCGTTGATGACCTATATCTGTCCTGTTGTAGCCAAAACTTGCAAGTATAGAATTAGCGTTGCTGTGTTACGGCTGTCCCGTGTGTAGCTTAGACCCACAGATCAGAAGTGTAATGTGTACTTGTCCTTCTTGTAACTTTCTCGACAAAACTGGAGACATCATACATGTAACAGCCAACCAGGAATGTAAATTTCTGAATCCATAAATGTCAACAATAATGTCAAATGCTCGCTCTGTTCTTTTTAAACCCACAGATCTGGTCCATCAGAAATGTAAGTTTCTAGGCCACATTGGCGACAAGAAATGTATCATAAGAGCCCACGTAACTGGTCCACCAGAAATGTAACTGTCTTTTTTTTTTCTTGTTGAGGTGATCACTGGCCCAAGACAGTATACATGTTGTTAGATGTGTAGTGCGAGCGTATGATGAATTGAGTGTGGGTGCGAATGAAGACGCGAATGTGTTTAGGCTCGTATAGATGTAGATCCTGCAACCCATACTCTCACATGCAGTAATCAAGGATGCTTTGACACTGCAGGCATGTTTCAAGACATTTATTGACGGGAACACACATAATATCAACAGGAACAGTCAGTGTAACAAGGTCATGCTGACCTGACATCGATAGGTATACATTTGGCATTCAAAAAGGTAAACATCAGAATAGACGTGCATGGTCAATAGCAAAGTTCTTCAATAATGACAGTTCGTAGCGTCGCCCTTGGCGTCTCTGACTAAACGCGTCAGATGCCTTAGTTACCTTGACACACAGGTGCAACTTGGCACTCCCTGCCAATTGCACATAACAGGCTGTAGTATAATAGCCGGAAGCACAGGCCTCGTCCTAACGTCGGCCGTGTACTTCTGTTAAATAGGTTATCATCAACCCTGCAGTAATACTTATTGTAGGTAGAAGTTCCGCCAATCTGCGGCTCCCACAATATATCTTCGTCACTGGATTTCTGGACAATATAAGACTAACAGTCTTGGATGGCTACCTCGAGCACAAATATATATCAGTTCTGAAATGGCGGATCAGTGAGCTGCTGTTCACCCTAGGTAATCCTTTACATGTTCTGCCACCGAAAAGCGTAATAATGCATAAAGGTCGGTATTACCTGGTAAATGAATCCTCAGAACTACACAAGGAATTCTGTCGTCATCCCGACGCACAGAGATTCACTGGGGAAAACTGCCATAGCAGTTACTTCGAAGATTCTCCCCGAAAAACAATGGACTCTTGGTCCCTTCAGAAAAACAGGACCTCCCGGCTTCCCGGAAGTATATCTCACTCCCGCTTAAAAAACCTTCCCATAGGCCTACGCCCGAACTGACAACCTCTGACCCTAAAGGTCAAACACAATGAATGAATAAACAAGGGAAGACAACCCCTAATCAACCTGACATCGCAGGTAAAGACACAATTATACTTATGATACAAACATAAGCAAATAACTTGACAGATGACTCCGTCGAAAATGACAGCAACACCACGATAAGGGGTTTCTATCAAAATTGAGATCTCCTTGCCACTGTCCGAATAGTAAGATACATGCCCCGTTCTTTGGACAGTGATTCAAAAATATGATGACAGGAATGTAAAATGGCCGCCTTCCTGAGTTGTCGCTCACTCACTAACAGAAGGGTATATCTAAGCCAAAGTTAATTTGAAATGCATATGAATAATTTCCTAAAGTCTCTCCATACAGTTCTACAGTAATCCAGTTACTTCACGTAGACATAACTGCTGTATGGAAGCCCGTCATCTTCGTCGATACTAACATGACCCTAGCGTTGCGAAGCATAATATTCCAGCTAGGTCTAACCGACATGAGATCATCAAAAATAGGGTCTGGCATTACCTGGAGTCCGAATCATACATGGTACCGTACCTTAGGAGAGTCACAATCTCCTACAGAAGAAAAACCACTTCATAAATCATTTTTACTTAAGAATGTACCAGCCCTCGAAAATGCGTACCCGCCATGGTAAACGGTACATCGGAACTCATCACGATTTGTCAAGACAACTCATACTTCCGCTAGAGCGGCATAACAAGAATATAGTCCTGCCTACCCATCCAAAATATACAATATAGGACTGATTCTACTTGTACTAATAATATGTAATACATATGAATTCAGGCCATAAACATAATAAGCAAATTAATCTATTTTCTGGCCCTAACAAACAAGTATGGACATGAGTGCCATATCCATATATCTTTTCCATATTAAATAGCCATATCAATTTTTGTAATATGTGCGTCAAAATATGCACGCAACAATGGCCAAAATTCTTGGTTTGCAAGTTGTATGTCTCTGGATGTCTTTATTTCCTTGTTTTGCTGGAGACACTACAGACATTGGTATGTTCCTTGAGCTCCAGACAAACCAAACATTTTCATCAAAAAGTCATAATCCCCGAATAAGAAAACAACAACTTTTTTACCATCCCACTCTAAATCTTTTAGTGACTCTATCTGAGCTTTCATGCCATTCATAAATATTTCGAAATTATCATATGTATCTCTGACTCTAGCCATTGATAAAAGGATGGTATTAGATTTATAATTTGGTTTCTCTAAATTTACTACATGCATTGTAACTTTGAACTGTGAATGAAAGAAGATATACAAACAGTTACTTAGAATTCTTTGGCAGCCGTCGTGTGCACAGGATTGTCTACCAAAGAACACCAATGGAACAGTCCTTATCTCACACACAATAAAAAACAGACATTAATATTATAAATACAAGATTAACAAGACTTGAAAGATAGATCAAAGTATGTGGAAGTAATCTTTCTATAGCTTTACATGTTTTCTGACGCTTGTATACGCAGCTAAATATCATTATAAATGAATGAAAATGCAAAAACAGATGGTGCTTTACAAAAAGTTATTTTTTTACAACCTTATTTAAGATTTGCGAGTATCAGGTATGCGTTTACAGTGATTTAAATGTTATAAAATCTGGTGACAATATGCTTGTTCTTGTAATGCCAAACTCACAAAACTGACTACCACACATTCTCAAGATATGAAACCAAAAAAAAAAGTATTGGAAATAATCTTAAGCTTCCCTTCGAGAAGTTTTTATAATTATAAACTCAAACGAATGGGCCGATTTTTAGATATTAAATTAATAAAAAGATTACTTATTTTACGAATTTCCTCAAATGATGACGCTGTTTTCAAAAGTCTGTAACTCCGTTAAAAATAATTTCAAACAAATAAAAATGCAATCAAAAATAGAACACAGAACAAAGTTATAGTACACAAAAGAATTTTAGCGCTGTGTTTATCCAGAACGAGTGTGTAATGATTTATATAATTACTGATTTTACACAAACATCAGCTGATTTTCCCCGCCAAATCCCCCAGTAATCATTTACGGTGTACATGAAGATTATTACCCGGTGTCAGAATTCCGGTCACCGAAACTAAAAGAGCGCTCTGGTATAGGGTACAAACAGCCGTGCACAGAATGTGTTTGTTTTGATGACTCTCTGCTGTGAAGTTTGTGTTGAGCATTGTCTCGTTTCCTCTTGAAACAAAATTTTATCCAATGGCCCCTCTGATACCGTAAGTTTGTTGTCATCCTTATAAGGTGTCTATTGTTGATACATACACATACGCCACACAGGCTAAATATAGAGATACGTTGCTAAAGGATTCTGTATTACAGGCCACGCCCACACAGAGCTATTCCTAAATATGTTAAGTAGGTATAATCAGTCTTGCAATATAGCAGTAGATCCTGCTTGATTGTAATCCACCACTTGATAAGAATAGGGTTATGTTTCAAAGGTATGTGTGTTCAAGTCTACATCATCGCCACATAGGCTAGTAATAAATATGCGTTACTACTGTCACGTCTAGAATATTGAGTGCGTGTGTTGGTTTAGTCGTGTACACCACAGGTACGCACACAAGAGTCATGGATGGTTGTAAACGACTGGTGACATTTAATACTGGTTTATTCACGTCACAACACATTGATATAAAATGCACATAGTCAGGATACAGTTCACAGCATAACACGAAATATATCTTAACACATAAGAACTGCGCACTCGGCAGTTACTATGAGATCAGCGCTATCAAGTATCATCAATAATTCAGCGCTATCTCTTCCTCAACAACTATCCGCTCACAGGAAACAATGGCCTTTATATATTTCATCAGCGCGTTAAAGTATCATCAATAACAATCCTCTCACAGGAGATAATGGCCTTTATATCTTCATCAAACCTCTACACCTCACGGTAGAAGGGGAACGACTAAGTAAGTATATCTTCATCAACAACTATCCTCTCACAGGAAATAAGGGCCTATATATATATTCATCAGCGCTTTAAAGTATCATCAATAACAATCCTCTCACAGGAGATAATGGCCTTTACATATTCATCAATAATCCTCATCATCAGCGCTATCAATAACGATCCTCTCACAGGAGATCATGGCCTTTATATATTCATCAATAATCCTCACACAGGAAATAATGGCCTTTAAGGACTGCCCACTGCAGTTATCAAAATGGCCTACACAAAATCTTCAGCTACTATCCTCTCACAGGAAATAATGGCCTTTAAGTAGAGATGGCTACTGTGTGTATGTTTCGAAACAATGGTTCGACACAGTTTCGTACCCGAACGATTCGATACTGAGCCTTCTTGCCGTGTCGATACTGTATCGGTTCGTGTCTGCCTCGCTGTTTTGCAGAGTAGAGATGGCTACTGTGTGTATGAGTCAAACAATGCACCGAGTCCGACACATGGACACAGTTTCAGTTCGTTTCTGCCTCGCTGTTTTGCAAAGAGACACACTGTATCACTTTCCGTGGGCCTTTGTAAAATTTGAATAAACCGTTCGGAACATTAGTATGGAATATCAAACATGTCATATTTTTCAGGGATGTGTTATGATGACTTGATTTTACAAGTGATATTATTTTTGCTGAGAAGTTATAGACACTGGAAATTGTGTCAGTGCTGCAGTTGTCAATGTTTTAGGCGCTATGTTAAAGTTGAAAGTGTCCGTGTGTTCGTATAAATGTAATGGACACTTTATTAGTTCTGCTGATATCTGTGTAGGCCTACTCGGTGTGGATTTGAATCATTGTCTACCAAAACTAGCTTACTCTAGTTTGATATCATGTGTTATTATTACTGTTGTTATTATTATTGTTTTTTTTTTATTATTTTCCCATATACTGCAGCTATCATCATATCTACGTTTTATTTCATCATAATGAAGACTTGTGTAAAAATATTGAATTGTGGTCACACGAAACGCCATAGATTTTCACACACGACAGTAAAAACTGAGAAAATTGTCTCACACAATTCATGTATACCCGCCCCGGTACTGTCTATAAGAGACTTCTTTCTCCCCTATTATACGGGCAATTGTGTCGACACACTGTTTCGACACACTGTTTCGACACAGTATAATTAATTGAGCCGACTGTCTCGAAACAACGGAGTGTATCGATTCGCCCACCTCTACCTTTAAGGACTGCACACTGCAGTTATCAAAATGGCCTACACAAAATCTTCAGCTACTATCCTCTCACAGGAAATAATGGCCTTTAAGGATTGCACACTGCAGTTATCAAAATGGCCTACAAAAAATCTTCAGCTACTATCCTCTCACAGGAAATAATGGCCTTTAAGGACTGCACACTGCAGTTATCAAAATGGCCTACACAAAATCTTCAGCTACTATCCTCTCACAGGAAATAATGGCCTTCAAGGACTGCACACTGCAGTTATCAAAATGGCCTACACAAAAACTTCAGCTACTATCCTCTCACAGGAAATAATGGCCTTTAAGGACTGCACACTGCAGTTATCAAAATGGCCTACACAAAATCTTCAGCTACTATCCGCTCACAGGAAATAATGGCCTTTAAGGACTGCACACTGCAGTTATCAAAATGGCCTACACAAAATCTTCAGCTACTATCCTCTCACAGGAAATAATGGCCTTTAAGGACTGCACACTGCAGTTATCAAAATGGCCTACACAAAATCTTCAGCTACTATCCTCTCACAGGAAATAATGGCCTTTAAGGACTGCACACTGCAGTTATCAAAATGGCCTACGAAAAATCTTCAGCTACTATCCTCTCACAGAAAATAATTCAAACTGCAGTTTTATACTACGCTGTACCCACAGCGAAATACTAGTCGACATATTAACTTCAGCACTGTACAGGCATTACACTTCCCAAAACACAGTCTTGACCCTACCCGGTCAAAACGCCCAGAACACTCTCTCCAGATAACACACTCGTTCCGCTCCAAAGCAGTCACGAGACTTCCTCACGGTCAACACAACTCAGTCACTCAATCATCTGCGGGCTAGCCGCGAGCTATTCTCAACCCGGCTCAAAACATTACAGAATAAATATATCTCACACTTGAGCTGATCAGCGTTTTTCCACGCCTTCTGTAATCTATCTCTCGAAACTACCACGAGATATTTTCAAACCAATTCAATAGCCAACGAGCAAACAAGTGCTCCAACTCAGAATTTATCTTGACTACTAATATACTCAGATTTACGTCCCTTACACCAGTTCTGTTCTTAACATCTTACCTCACCCCCGGAGAAAAAAAATGATTCTATCATTTTTTTGACAAATACATTCCCCAAAAAAGTTAAGAGGACAATGAATCTCTAACATATGCGTATAAGAATTACCTTAAGTTAAGTCAAAATAAGACATCTACAAAATATAAGCATTAAGTGAAATGTAAAAATGAAATATCCAATGTAATCAATTAAACATACTAAAAAATAATGCATTACAAAACCGAGTTAAGTGAATACAGAACAATTAAATAGGAAACAACCGATAGTAAAAGAAAAGACAATATCAAGCAAAAGAAAAATGATCCGTAATAAAGGTAAGTATGAAATCCGAATATGAGGAAAAACAATAATATCACATTCAAACAATTTCTTATATGTAAAATAACTACAAATATCACAAGTAGTTACACAATATTAAGTTATCCCATTAACTGACAATACAAAGAATGAAAGTATAAGAAGCGAAAGAAGAAGTATATAAGAAGGATGCGAAACGCACACAACGCACGGAATGTAAACAAAATATGAAACAATACTGAAAAGACAACAGAAAAGAAAGAATAGAATGAAGAATAATCAACAAAAACATGTGGAAAGCAAAAGGTATGAATATAGAGAAAGTTGGTAAAATATATACCAATAACTATTTAGATCAAACAAAGTATTTTATAATACATACAACCATGATCGAAAACGACAAAACAAAATAACAAAGTATATCTATACTAATATCATAAAAAATTGTTTATAACTAAACAAAACATGATCAGTAATTTAAACAAGTTATACAAGTTATACATAACCAACAATAAGTTATCGACACCACACAAAAAAGTAATAGCATAGCTATATATCTAAGTTCGACCAACGCACAATCAAGCGCTAATACAACATAGCATCCAAAAAACCAAAAAAAAAAAACTTTCTTTAAAGAACTAAAATTACTCTACATATCAAACATAGCGCATAGTCAAGCGCTAGGCACACACAAAAACCAAAAAATTACAATGTCCGGAAAAAAAAATATTTTCCAAAAAATACAATACAAAAATATTTCTTAACGCTAAGTTACATAAAAATAGTATTTTAATTTAATTAATTCAAATCTATAATTAACAAATTAACAAAGAAACTAACTTTAACAAAATGAGAGATATATAACAATTCCTATATCTAAGCAAACACTAATCAACACGTGTAAGTTTTTTCAAAAAATACGTCACAAAGAAACACATAGGAAAACACACTATTACCAACATACAAGTTTACAAATATATGAAACAACGTAATGTATGTTAAGTAAGTGCTTAAATTAGATTTCTAGATTCCTCAATCAAATAACAATATCAGCAAACGCTGTTAATTTTCTACATACAGTTCAATTTAAACTTTTAAATATTTCCGGCTGACAATCACGTTCAGCTTAGTTACAGTGTTGTTTAGTTATAAATTTATTTCTATCTCCACCTGATATACTAAAAGTAACTATTGTAACATTACAACTAATGAGTATGTGCATAGGGCTGACAAACTCATCATGTACAAAACTATCTTAACTATCACATCTGCAAACCAAAACAAAAAAAAAACTTCAAGTTCTACACCAGAGTATAAAAGTCAATGATTATATGGTGTAAATAGGCATAAGTTTGTAACTCGTAAGGTTAAATATAAACCTGCTCATTGCATTCATCAATAGTAAACGACACGTCACTACCATCTAACACACTACACATTATCCAAAACACAATAGTATAGAAATAGCATCGAAATGAACTAATGCATAATTAAAATAGTCATACATATCAAGAAAAACTATTGACATCAAATGATGCATAAAATGATAATCATAGTATAACAACCTATAATGATCTATACAATAGAATACAATAACATCGACTGTCCTAACAAACAAACAAAAAAGAATCAAACGCAAAAAATCTCCATAGGTCTTGTCGACATCTCATAAACACTAGGGGTAACACGTCCAATGCATAGTTAGCACGCTGATATGTTCTGCTTGAACAGATACTCGGGCACAATGTTGACCTACATTCTTGCCGCTACCGTAAACAGGAGCGTTGAACCTTATCGAGAAGTCGCCTCTGTTCAAAAAATAGAAATGAAAATTTCCATTTTAATGAATGGTAAAATTTACTCAGAACAACGAAGAGGTTAAATAAACAATTACCTCGCAATGTGGTTTGTGTAGAAATCTGGTCACTTCACGATGTCATCGACTCTTCCTTTATGTTCACAACAAAGTGATGCTCTTTCAAAATCAGAAACATAACAAGCAGTAGAATTTGTGACATCATTATTATTGCTACTTTGCTTAATAACAATGATTCTAGGCTCATGTCGAGCAAAATTAGCATAACTCCACTTATTATTTGTTGTTTGATCAAAATATTTATCATCAATTTCTCTTTGTTTGAGATTATTATTATGTCTATAATCCCAGTCAGACTTGTTATGCTTAACGTTTCTACTCCGAACAAAAAATCTGTCAGAAAAATTATTGCACGATTGAAAACTCTTCTTGTATTTGCCTGTACCAATATTTTAAAAATTCTCAGAATAAAAATGTTGATATACATTAACTTGTCTCTTATCTCTCTGAGAAGGAAAATTATTATCATATAAATTCCCTTGGTACTTTCTAACCTTAGGAACATCTCTCCGACCAAAACTCTTTCCATTCTTTTCTTTGACAATATGCTTGTTTACAGTATCATCTGCAGATCTATAAGTATCTTTATCGTTACGCATATAATGGGTTTCATCCTTGGAACCACTACTTATAACTTTATCCCTTGTTATCATCTCATGAGAACTTCCAAAATTAGTTACTCGTTTAATCCTTAGGCTTTTATCAGGACTGACTGTTACATTATCATTCTCTCTATTACACTGCCGCCAAGAATCGTTGCTATTGGAAGCAGAATCAAAAGATCTTGGAAAGTTATATTTTCCCCGAAAAGACCTTTGTCCATCATTAACCTTTTTATTAGCAAAGATTGTATGATGCTGGATCTTTGCTTTTCCAACTTGTTGGCAAAAAACCTTCTGTCTAGTATTGTCAACATTGACAGAAGACCATATTTTGTTGTTCAAAATAACATCGAGTAGACCCTCTACTCTTTTTGTACTTTCTGCAATTTCAACATTTTTTTGTGAAATTTCTTCACTTAATTTCCTATTTAATATGTCAAATGTCAAAACTTTACTTCACTCCTCTGTTAGCAATCTCTCAATTTTAATCGCTTTTTCTCTCTCAGTCGTTAACTCTTCTAATTTGTCTTCCTCATCCTTTTCTTTATTTGCTCTAGTTTGACATGTTTCATTACATAATTTTCCACATTTCTTATCCTGAACTTTTAATTTTCCATGTATCTCTTTCTTTTTTTTTCAGTCGGCAACTGAGAATATTATTATCATCCAATACCTCATGAAGCATATTTATGTAAGTCTCTTCACAAACATTTCTCTCAATCTTTAATTTGTCATACATCTCCTCCTTCTCTTGAAGTTCTTGTCTGAGATTACCAACTTCGTCATCTTTGTCTTTCACCCGAATTTCCAACTCTTTGTTCTTGTTCAATGCTGCATCTAACGCCGCATGTACTTTAGTAAGTTCCGTGTTTGACTTATCTAACTCATTTGTAAGTTTAGAGACTGTTTCGTGTAGTTTACTCACTTCAGCAGTACCTTTTAAACAATTGTCCCTTTCTCGTAGGGAACTCTGTTTGTTGACTTTTATTTGTTTCTCACTTCCTAATTCCTTTTTCTGCTCATCAGGAATACCGTTATGGATTATCTTAAATATACTTTGCACTATATGTCCGTGTTCAAGCTCGATATACTGTTGCAAAAACACACGAAGGTGCCGTAGCAAATTAACCACATCCTTAGCCATTACCATATTACAAACAAACTTAAAGTTATGTTCAGCAAATAACTCCAAGGATGCTGTCACATTAATCAAAAAATCATCCATCACCCATGCTCCAAGTCGTGGGCCTCTCAATCCCTTTTTATCTCTTCCTACTACCAATGCACACTCCAACATAGGCCTTATATCTGCAGGATCCATATCATGATCCATGGTGATTCAATCACTCAGTCAACTATATATCTATACCAGTATAATTATTAATATCGCAAGTTTATGTCCCAAGAAGTTCTGACAATTACCCTTCCATTTCACACAAATAAGTATCTATACCAGAAATTGCAATTATTTATTAATTTTGTATCCCCAATTCCTCTTCAAAGAACCTTTATAACATCATATTCATATGAGGGAAGTCATCATATATCATACAACCATCAATACCTATGCATTAAATCCTAATAATCTGTCAGTATAGACCTAGACAACAAAAACAACAGTTATCAACAGAATAAGCATAGGAAGGCTCGCTGACATAGTAAAGGCAACACAGTTCACACAACAACGAAAACCACTTATCTTGAATGAAAACAATCCCGTTCCTTTCCGCAAACACCCTGGATATCACAAAGTTCAATGGTAAAACAATCGACCACAGAAAGGCACTGGAACTTGACACCTTTTCCCTCAGGTCCTCGATTCAGCACACTACGTGCTTGCACATCGCACAGGAAAACAGGAAATGGGTCACCGTCTGTCAATTTCGTTGAAAGGAGGTACACCGCTCGTTCATACTGTCTGACGTTTACTTGAACTGGTACTCTAGGACTGGAAAAGGTAACATTGCCACTGTTGCACTGTGGCACACTTGTAGAAGGATTGACCTTATTTGGGTATCCGCCACTATATACTTGAACTTGTATACAGACGCCACTGTATATTATGACATCTCATAATCTTGAGTAATAAATTCCTTTATTTGCGAATATGGCATGAGTATCCGGTCCTATAATTACTGGAAACCACCAAATGATACCGTAAGTTTGTTGTCATCCTTATAAGGCGTCTATTGTTGATACATACACATACGCCACACAGGCTAAATATAGAGATACGTTGCTAAAGGATTCTGTATTACAGGCCACGCCCACACAGAGCTATTCCTAAATATGTTAAGTAGGTATAATCAGTCTTGCAATATAGCAGTAGATCCTGCTTGATTGTAATCCACCACTTGATAAGAATAGGGTTATGTTTCAAAGGTATGTGTGTTCAAGTCTACATCATCGCCACATAGGCTAGTAATAAATATGCGTTACTACTGTCACGTCTAGAATATTGAGTGCGTGTGTTGGTTTAGTCATGTACACCACAGGTACGCACACAAGAGTCATGGATGGTTGTAAACGACTGGTGACATTTAATACTGGTTTATTCACGTCACAACACATTGATATAAAATGCACATAGTCAGGATACAGTTCACAGCATAACACGAAATATATCTTAACACATAAGAACTGCGCACTCGGCAGTTACTATGAGATCAGCGCTATCAAGTATCATCAATAATTCAGCGCTATCTCTTCCTCAACAACTATCCTCTCACAGGAAACAATGGCCTTTATATAATTCATCAGCGCGTTAAAGTATCATCAATAACAATCCTCTCACAGGAGATAATGGCCTTTATATCTTCATCAACAACTATCCTCTCACAGGAAATAAGGGCCTATATATATATTCATCAGCGCTTTAAAGTATCATCAATAACAATCCTCTCAAAGGAGATAATGGCCTTTATATATTCATCAATAATCCTCATCATCAGCGCTATCAATAACGATCCTCTCACAGGAGATCATGGCCTTTATATATTCATCAATAATCCTCACACAGGAAATAATGGCCTTTAAGGACTGCACACTGCATTTATCAAAATGGCCTACACAAAACCTTCAGCTACTATCCTCTCACAGGAAATAATGGCCTTTAACTCTTGCAGGCCGGAATTTTTTCATCAGTATTGCCAGAATTATTTTTGTACCTTAAAGCAGTACCTTTATAAATTCTAAAGTTACTGAGTTATTACACAACAAAGACACACATATTATACATCACAGTAAAGATAAATGAATGTAGAAATAAAATATGAAAGATTTTTAGTGATATTCTACATATAGTATTCAGTTATGAGTCATAATATAGACCACTTTCAAGAAAAGACTCATTTTAGTGAATGAAAAATGTACTCACCAACCCATGCATAAACACTGAAATATTATCCAGAGAGCTCCAGCATCTTTTAAAATATCACTAATCCATATATGAATATTACTTACAAGTGTCAGCTTCCTGTGATATTTTGTTAATGTTTTACTGACCATCCAGCGAACCATATAAACATTATAGACATTTGGAAAGAAAATTGACATTAGAGGCCGCGTGAAGCTTTTAAATTAAATCATACATTGTATTGTTATTATACAACAAAGACACACATATTATACATCACAGTAAAGATAAATGAATGTAGAAATAGAATATGAAAGATTTTTAGTGATATTCTACATATAGTAATCAGTGATGAGTAATAATATAGACCACTTTCAAGAAAAAATAATTTTAGTCTATTAAAAATGTATTTACCAACCCATGCAATAGACTAAAATATTATCCAGAGTGCTCTAGGGTCTTTTAAAATATCACTAATCCATATATGAATATTATTTACAAGTGTCAGCTTCCTGTGATATTTTGTTAATGTTTTACAGACCATCCAGTGAACCATATAAACATTATAGACATTTGGATAGAAAAAGGACATTATAGGCCGCGTGAAGCTTTTAAATTAAATCATATATTGTATTGTTTTTATACAACAAAGACACACATATTATACATCACAGTAAAGATAAATGAATGTAGAATTAGAATATGAAGGATGTTAGTGATATTCTACATATTTTATAGACTACTTTTTAATAAAAACTCATTTTAGTGAATGAAAAATGTACTTACCAACCCATGCATAAAAACTGAAACATTATCCAAAGTGCTCCAGCATCTTTTAGAATAACACTAATCCATATATGAATATTATTTACACGTGTCAGCTTCCTGTGATATTTTGTTAATGTTTTACAGACCATCCAGCAGACCGTACCATCATCATTAAAATATAAAAGAAGATATTCAAGGCCGCATGAACTTTTAAATTAAATCATATATTGTGTTGATATTACACAACAAAAGGCACACAAATTATGTTTCACAGTAAAGATAAATATATTTAGAATTATAATATTGGGGCTTTTAAGTGCTATTCTTCATATTATATTCAATTATCAGTAATAATGTAAACAATTTTTTAAAAAAAATTCATTTTAGTGAATGAAAAATGTACCCATCAACCCATGCATAAAGACTGAAATATTATCCAAAGTGCTCCATGGTTTTTTTTTAAATAACACTAATCCATATATGAATATTAATTACAAGTTTCAGCTTTCTGTGATATTTTGTTAATGCTTTACAGACCATCCAGCAGACCATATCATCATCATTAAAATAAAAAAGAAGATATTCAATGCGGCATGAACTTTTAAATTAAATCATATATTGTGTTGATATTACACAACAAAAGACACACAAATTATGTTTCACAGTAAGGATAAATATATTTAGAATTATAATATTGGGGCTTTTAAGTGCTATTCTTCATATTATATTCAATTATCAGTAATAATGTAAACAATTTTTATTTTTAATTCATTTTAGTGAATGAAAAATGTACCCACCAACCCATGCATAAAGACTGAAATATTATCCAAAGTGCTCCATGGTTTTTTTTAAAATAACACTAATCCATATATGAATATTAATTACAAGTTTCAGCTTTCTGTGATGTTTTGTTAATGTTTTACAGACCATCCAGCAGACCGTACCATCATCATTAAAATAAAAAAGAAGATATTCAAGGCTGCGTGAACTTTTAAATTAAATCATATATTGTGTTAATATTACACAACAAAAGACACACAAATTATGTTTCACAGTAAAGATAAATATATTTAGAATTATAATATTGGGGCTTTTAAGTGCTATTCTTCATATTATATTCAATTATCAGTAATAATGTAAACAATTTTTATTTTTAATTCATTTTAGTGAATGAAAAATGTACCCACCAACCCATGCATAAAGACTGAAATATTATCCAAAGTGCTCCATGGTTTTTTTTTAAATAACACTAATCCATATATGAATATTAATTACAAGTGTCAGCTTTCTGTGATGTTTTGTTAATGTCATCAGTAAACAATGTCCTATAGCAGTCAAAAGGAGTTGATGCCTCACTAAGACCTAAGTCATCGTGTACTCCTGGTTTGCGACCATATTTGGGAAGAAATCTGAATGCGTTTTGGGTCTCTGTAATACTGATGTTTGGTACTGAAATCCATTCATTACTAATTGCCCCTTGTTGCTCCTTGGTACTAATGCTTTTCCCCCTTTTTGTCGATGATTTGGTCAAAACTTTTTGTCGTTTTGTAGCACTAGGGCCTGGCTGTGACCACGCCCCCTCCTCATTAGAACTAGCTTCTTCGTTAAGTTCAAATTTGAAATCATCATTTTCACTTTAGAAATCATCATTCTCGATAAACTCGTCAAAGATACACAGTTCCCTAGCTTTTTCTACAGATAAAAAAGACCTACGTTTTGATAAACATGATGTGGTTGGTTCGCTAGACATTGTCTGTATAAACAACAATAATCGCCGATCGAAAGCTGACAGATTTACCGTTTTTTCACAGTGAAATTAGCTAGAACAAGCGTGTTTCCGAATCACAACTCAAAGATAGCGCTCTTCTGAATAAAAAAAGAGTAACTTCCGTTATGTTAAAATACGAAATTACGAAAATACGGAACACATTTCACGGAACACAAAAGTGACGTTGCCATCGTCGATTTGGCTTCTAGGGGTTTTGCGGATGTACGCTACCAGCGTTGTTTCGGCCTCTAAGAGTTAAGGACTGCACACTGCAGTTATCAAAATGGCCTACACAAAATCTTCAGCTACTATCCTCTCACAGGAAATAATGGCCTTTAAGGACTGCACACTGCAGTTATCAAAATGGCCTACACAAAATCTTCAGCTACTATCCTCTCACAGGAAATAATGGCCTTTAAGGACTGCACACTGCAGTTATCAAAATGGCCTACACAAAATCTTCAGCTACTATCCTCTCACAGGAAATAATAGCCTTTGAGGACTGCACACTGCAGTTATCAAAATGGCCTACACAAAATCTTCAGCTACTATCCTCTCACAGGAAATAATTCAAACTGCAGTTTTATACTACGCTGTACCCACAGCGAAATACTAGTCGACATATTAACTTCAGCACTGTACAGGCATTACACTTCCCAAAAACACGGTCTTGACCCTACCCGGTCAAAACGCCCAGAACACTCTCTCCAGATTACACATCGTTCCGCTCCAAAGCAGTCACGAGACTTCCTCACGGTCAACACAACTCAGTCACTCAATCATCTGCGGGCTAGCCGCGAGCTATTCTCAACCCGGCTCAAAACATTACAGAATAAATATATCTCACACTTGAGCTGATCAGCGTTTTTCAACGCCTTCTGTAATCTATCTCTCGAAACTACCACGAGATATTTTCAAACCAATTCAATTGCCAACGAGCAAACAAGTGCTCCAACTCAGAATCTATCTTGACTACTAATATACTCAGATTTACGTCCCTTACACCAGTCCTGTTCTTAACACCCTCTTTCTGCAATTAAGACATGCAGAGTCTTTAGCTGGACAGTGGTTTTGTATGTGGTTTAGGCCACAACATTTACACATAGTACCTCTGCTTGTATTGTGTTTTCTTGTTGCGTAGTACCAGTTGCTTGTTGTGTTTAGGTTTATAGCTTTTTACTGCATCCACCTGGGCTGCTAATGTACCTTGCTGAATTTGTTTAACGTTTAGTTTTTGTGCCTCATGTTTCCTGCCTTCATCCAGAAGTTGCTGTAAAGTTAGTGTATCACTGGCTCAATAGCCATTTCTGGAACTCTGGCATTGGTGTGCTAAGTAGTATCTGTTCAATAATTCGCTCTTTTTCTTTGCTAAATTTACATAAACTTGTTTTCTCCTTAATGCGTGTGAAGAAATCATCTAGACTTTCATCAGGTCTCTGTCGCAAGTGGTAAAGTTCTAATCTTGCCGCTCTAAATTTTGTGTGCTTTATGATCAGACGTTTTTCAAATTCGCCCAATATGGCTACGGGGTCGGTTGATGACTCAGCGGGCATGGCGGTAGCAATACTATTGTAAATTTTCAAACCTTCATCGTCCAATGCTTCTAAAATATATGGAGTTAAGGCTTGACCTTCCAGACCAGTGGTCTTGGAATAGAGATCTATGCGTTGGCGCCATAATAGGAAAGCTTCACTTTTATCATCTCGACCGGCAAATCGCATTTGGGGTGCGCTACAGTAGTGTTTGGCTGCCATGGTTTGACCTCAACGTTGAAAGTTAGTCGAACAAACTGTACTGACGTGTTATCGTTTAGCTTATCGCATCGGTCCGGTATCGGCAGCTGCCACCATGTAATGTTATTATGTATGTATATAAGCTTTACTATGTCCTCTTCACACGCACACATAAGTTTCACAATGCACACAGTAACGCTTGATCAGTCTGCCGCCATTCAACTTTATTTCTTAATGCTCGTACATGTGTAGTTTCGTATTTTATTGTATTATATTACACAACTGGCTGTGTTTATGAATGTGTTTTACACGTTTGCATTTTAAAGCAGCTCACAATATTTTTATACGCGTAAATAATATTTTCTAAGTAAATTAAAATACGGAATAACAACTTCACAAACGCAATATTAAATAACCAATAGAATATACTTTGTGTATCACATGATTAATGTCTTTTGAACATTGACAGGTTACTGGTCGACTGCCCGAAACTATTCATTTGGGGAATATTGTTATTTTTTGTTCAGAATCGATATCCCCGTACGCTAGGCAAACCATTAGGTCCTTTGTCTCTCTCAGAATATGTCGAGGTCTTGCATGCTGATTGTTCCCACTGAGTGCTAGTTGTATACGCGCCTGATCAACTTATCATACGTATATCCCAGCTAGTCTTATGTCTGATGCCAAACTCCAGCATCTTAGATTTTCGCTTTATTGATTCATCGATTGCTATGTCGTTCTGTAACTGTAAATTGTCCTTATTTATCTTTCCCTTATCCATTTCCAGGGTCTCCACTATAGGTGCGCTCGAGGCTAATCTGTCAGCTTTCGTTGTCTTGAGCCTCTGTGTCGTGAAACGAGTGTGTGTAACCTGTGGTGAAGTGGGAGGTTATAAATATTTATAGGGGACTTAGTGTACTGACTGAGATCAGCTGTGAAGGTATCTATATCTAATAAGAGTAGTGTATTATAGATAACCTTACTTGCTGCCACATATATATATATATCTCAGTCAGAATTATTCTGGAATAGTGTGATGACTACGTTGTATGTCTAGGGTATGTGTATGATGAAGTGTAAGTCATAACAACAACAGACAGATAAACAATTTAATTTATTCCACCACACCTGACAACACTGTGACACTCACATACATAAAACACTCTACAAGGATATCTTAAAGGAGTCACTGATAACTTTTCAAATAACAATATGTATTCATTGCTGTCATGAATGAATATGTGTCCTGATTCAAATACAAAGGGAACCAGGAATCACAATCAATTTTAATTACAAGTTATATGTACAGAATTTCTCAATATGAATATTGTAGTGACATTTATTATTAAAAGTATCCTATGTGTGTCAGTTGTGTAGTAGTAATATGAGGTAATACTGGTTTTGTTTTGTTCAAGCTCTGTTGGTATTTGTCATCATGACTTCAATAGTTTGTCTTTATTGGAACTAGTATTGGAGATGTTCTCAGTTCCTGATATTAAAACAATTTACTTCCCCTCTTAAGTTTATGTTACAATGTTATTTTAAGATGGGGGTACATAATTTTGAGCTCAGCTGGCCACATCAGCTTATCTTGCGTGATGGCGGCAGGAAAAGACTCCTCTGCTCGATTTCTCCCCTGTGCTCTGGAGACACCTCACTGATAGCTAAATGGACCAAGGAGTATGCTGTCCGACTCTGGATTCAGCAAAGCTCTGACCAGGTGCTGCTCAATACCATCAAGACCACAGTCCCTGAAAACAGGAAGGATGTACCTTCTACTTCATAACTAATTGATACTCTAGTTCTACACTGAGCACAATACATCACAAACATTGAGTTCAGAGCGTTAGGCCAACTGTCAGCTTCATCTGAAATACTTTATACCAGTATTAACCTCCTTAATGGTTACTACGCCTCTGCAATTCCAGCATTATTTCTTTCTAGTCAATCATCTAGGTGTCAGTGTACTGTTTGGCCATTCCATGCCGTTTTACTTTCCTCCGACACCTTCTGTTCAGGCTGGAGCATTATAGGCTTTACATCATGTTTGCTACTGAACTACACATATTCTTCTTCTTCTTCCGTCCTTAGCCACCGACCGTCAAAGCAGTCAGTGGCCATTACGCCTAGTGGCGTCTTAGGGCAACAGCAGATAGGTTTTCTTTGCCATTGTTTCCCATCACGCCTATTGGCGTCTTTAGGGCAACGGCAAATCAATCCATTTGCTGTTGTTTCCGTAATCGAAGTGACTGGCAAACGGGTGATCAGCCCGTTGGTAACTACACATATATACAGGCATAAATTAACAATTCACATTCAATTTTCATTAAAAGATACTGAATGTTTCAAACCTACCACAATTCATGGAAATACACAGATACGTTGACTAGCAATGAATTCTGGCACAAATACTGGCACAAATTCCCATCTGCTTATGTTCCAGGCTTTTATTTAGCAAAAATATGAACTGGCTTCAACGCACTGTTGCTTTATCAAGCTTATTTGAACTAGTGGTCTCGAACTAACGCTCCTAAGTGATTATATCAGCGAGTCTGGCCAATGGAGCCACGTTTCGACAAGTGTTTGAAAAAATTTTACCTTCCTACGTCTCCCCTAACAACCAAAGATAGTATTTATAGTCCGACCAATCGTGTTTAGTCTTATATTTGTTGCGCTCCAATCAATTTGGAGTTTACATGGTAGGTTATTTCCGTACGTAAGGTTTTTTTCAAACACGTTATAAAAAAATTTTATGAGCAGAAATGATTTCATGCTGTCAGGCATCCCCACTATTTTATTTTGGTTATAACTTGTTAATTCCTAGACTATTTGCGTAACGTTTTACATATTCTTTGTCAGCAAGCCCTAAGGAACCCAAATATACAAATTTAAAAGAGCTAAGTGGCTGCGTTCAAAATATGCAATTTCTTCTACCTCCTGTTTCGAAGATGTGCTGTCTGGGTACTGTAATGTTTTCAAACGTAAACCCATCTATTGTCATCTTTTCTAATAAGAGTTTTTCAGGATTTAAAAAACCTAACTCTGGGAAGGTTAGTGTTTTTATCACTGTCCGTCCGAAAAAGTTAGTGCATGTGGCCTTACACGCGTGATAGTAGTAATTGTGTATCGCGTTACGCTTGTTGGGGTGGCATTAATAGCGAGACGCGTGTTTAATTTTGCATGCGTTCCTGATTTTCATTCGCCCCTCTCTCTTTCTATTTGAGTCCATCTGTTCGTTCGTTTTGGTAACGTAATATAATTAATGTTAGGATTAATTTAGGTCATTACGCAGTGTGCCTCTCAATATTTTTCTTAGAAATGCAATCCCCGTTTTAATGTGTTGTGGAAACGCTTGTATTTATGCAGTGGCTTATATTTAACGTGGAAACGTTACAATTTGCAGACGAAGCATAAAACAAAGGGGGATTTCGAGTACATTCTTTGTGACAGCACTGTTATTTTACCATTGCTCTTTTCTTTATTAGAATTTATTTGTTAAGCTTTATATTTACCTGATAATTTATATATGTGGATTAGAATATTTCACGACACCTCCCCTCTTAAAACAGACATCCCATGTCAGTCCTTTATTCTATATACACATAGATAAATGTAAGTCAACTTGACTTTACTCTGCTGTGGTGCTATCATGGTTTTATGTAGTTGGGTCCATTCAGAGTAGGCACTACTCATAAATTCTGCCTCAGACTTCTACAACCAATAATATATTTCGGTTATGTTACTGAACAGCCGCAAGTGTGAGTGCTTGTCTTAATGCTGCTTCGCAACCCGTATTCACCATTTCTCTTCTCTGAGTCTGCGCCATGACATGTCCAGAGAACATTATATTTCCCTCAAAATGTACGTTATGAGGAGATAACATATACCTGGTGATAGCAGAGTTTTCGTAGTGGATCCCATAATCTTCTTATTATCCTGTATGAAACATTCGGAATATCCTCAATCAAAGAGGCAACTCAGGGATTCATTACGTTCCTCCGAAATGTTTACATCCAACAATTTTCTCATCATTCTAGAGAAGACACTAGGCGCATTCTTCAATCCAAATGGCAATCTATTAAACTCATAGTGTCCTTCTGAGGTACTAAAAGTTAGGTATGGTCTTACCTCAGGCTTTACTGGAATCTGATAGTATCCTTTACTCAGATCCACTTTTGAGAAATATTTAGCTTTATTTAGCCCGGCAAACAGCTGATTTGTATCCGGCAATGGATCCACCTGTCCTTCTGTAATAGCATTCAGTCTCCTGTAATCTATACAGAGTCTATGTTCTCCAGAGGGCTTCCTTAAGAGTACAACACCGGAACTATACGAAGATTCACTGTGCGAAATAATTCCTTCCTTCAACAGATAGTCTATCTCTTCCTTCAAAGCTTTCTCCTTAGCAAACGGAATCGAATATGGTTTCATACAGACAGGTGTGGGGTCTATCAGTTTCATATCATATTCCAATAGGTTTGTGTGCCCTGGTCGGTCTGTTAACACCTCTGCATGATTATTTAGAACCTGTTGCACTCTCTCTTTCTGAGTTTTCGTTAAATGTGTACTGATTATCACCTGTGCTGCTGTCTCACAGGGGTGTAATGGATATTCAAATGATGAAAGTGGTTCCTTTTTCATCTCCATGGCGATGGACAAGGTCAACAAGTGTGTCTCTTCCTGATGTTCTCTTTCCAAATATTTCTTCAGGAGATTCACATGATAGATTTTTTTTCTTTCCCCTTCTTATCTATCTTATAATTTGTTCTAGACACCTTCTCTAGAACTGTATATGGACCCTGCCATCCAATTTGTAACTTATTCTGACTCCCGGGCAAAAGAAGCAGTACTTTCTCTACCACAGCCAAATTTCTGTCTTTCGCCTTCCTGTTATAATAGGCAGCATGTTTCTTCCTGGCTTGTTTCAAATTTTCATTGGCAAGTTTCCAGCCAGTTTTTAAACGAGTGGTCAGCTCATTCACATATTGGTATGAAGATGTAATGTTTTCCTCTGCCTTTTCATCAGTCCACGTTCTTAACAAAGCTACATATGGACCTTTAATTTGGTGGACCTATTTGTCCATGCACCGGTATGGTCTCTTCCACTCGAAGCTCTATAGTGATGATTTTTCTTCCCAGAATTATCATTCACAAAACGACCGCTACCAATTTTTCTTTTGGGGCTGTCTCCCCACTTAAAATTCTTGATGAGAGATTTCCTCTCTACATCTTCTTCCTCCAGTTTGTTTAAGTCCGATTGAGGGATTGTCGGCTTATCCTGGGGTAAGACATCTGTTTGCACTCTCCGCATAGTGGCCATTGTAAAACAGTTAAGTGAAGCTTGTCCGTGAAAAGGGGCTTCCCATTCCATTTGGTCCACTTTATCAAATCTATTTTTCTTTTTATTATCAGGCCTAATTTTGCCCCGTGGCGTGTCCAGGTCCTGATCCATGTTCCCACTTGTGGGTGTTCCCTCATGTGCTATGCTACACCTTTCTACAAAATTCTCAATGTCCCATCTTGCTTTGGGCCAATAATAATTGTGAGCCACCTTTTGAATGATGGTACCTATCTTCTCATGGTCCCCATCTGGTTTCACATGTAGGCTCCTTATTAATTCTGCCCTATATCTTTTAGGAAGTACCAGCTGTCCCTGACCTTTGGATCTAGCTCCAGTCTTCCTATACATCAACTTGTTTTTCATGTAAAAATCTCCCTTGCCTGGAGTTGTATGACAGGTTGACAATTTTCTGAAACAAGGCTTGAGTGTTTTATCCCCAGCCTGTGCCTTCCTCATCTCTTCTGGAGAGGTATCCAACATAATATCCTCCTCCTGTCTTGAGGTCGACCTGACCTGAAGGGTGGCCATATACACAGGTTTCCTTCTACAACGGTCAGTGTCATGATTGTCCATCTGACAATTTTTACACCACCTTTTTCCTTGGTTGAAAGATTTTCTTTCATCATATTTCCTTTCATCGAATTGTGGGAATTTATTTTTATTTTCATACCGTGGCCTATCAAATTGGTGCTTACCTTTGTTTTGATCCTTAGGATCAAATTTATTAAAGTTCTGTGGTGCCCTAAAATTATCCACTTGTTTCTTTTTATTACCTGTTACCTCTGCTTGAGCTGCTTGATACCTTTCAGCAACATTTAGCAACTCACCCAGCCTCTCTGCACCTTGTTCCATGAGAAACTTTCTCAGGTCTGGAGCCATGGACTATCTTAATTGCTCTATAAGGACCATTTCCTTAAGATCTTGGGTTTTCCCCAGAGAAGTCCATTTCTCCAAGTATGTCTCTATTCGTGCAGAGAACTGGTGATAGGTTTCACCTGACAGTAGTTTAGCATTCCTAAATTTTTTCCTATAAAATTCTGCATTCTTTTCATATCTTAACAAAAGAGCCTGCTTTAGCATGTCATAATTTTCCTGATCACCTCTGCTCATTTTTGCAAAAACCTCATAAGCTGCCCCACGAAGTCCCTGAGATAACTTTAAGCTCCACCTTTCTCTCTCTAACCCATACGTGGTAGCTAATAGTTCATACCTATTTAGGTAGCTCTCTATATCATCGTCTTTCTCAACAAAATGATCTAAATGAAAATTCATAGCTGAGGTTGAGGCTCCTTGGCTAGCAGTGGCATCAGAGGCAAAGGGACTGGCACCATTTTCAGGAGCATGGCCCTGAAACTCAAACTCCCTTAGTCGTAACTCATGTTCCCTTTGTAATCTCTTCTCCTCCTTTTCTGCTTCCCTCTCTGCAGCTAATTTCTTTTCTTCTCTTTCTGCAGCTAATTTCTTTTCTTCTGCTTCCCTTTCTGCAGTCAATCTTCTTTCTTCTGCTTCCCTTTCTGCAGTCAATCTTTTTTCTTCTGCTTCCAATTTCTTAGCCTCAGCCTCAATCTGCAACCTCTTAGTCTCAGCCTCAGCCTGCAACTTCTTAGTCTCAGCCTCAGCCTCAAATTGTAACTTCTTAATTTCCCTTTCAGCCTCTAACTTTCTTTCGGCTTCAAACCTTCTTTCTTCGCGTTCAATAAATTTGTCACATTCCGTGGTGACATAGGCAACCATAACTTGCCCATCTAATCCTAACTCTTTTGCAGTCTGAACAGCAGCAGATCGAAATTTGGCCAGGTCCGCCATTGTCTATCAGGTAAATTTATACAATGTCTAACCAACAATTCAATCTCTAAATATATATCTAATGGACAACACAGGCACCGTGAGCTCAACCTTATTTAATTCCACCCAAGGATACCTTTTAATTCTTATTATTCCCTGAAGTGAATTACCCCCAATATTTTTAATAGGTAAAGATTCAAAATCCCAAGAGCGAGACCCCAATATATGTGGTGAAGTGGGAGGTTATAAATATTTATAGGGGACTTAGTGTACTGACTGAGATCAGCTGTGAAGGTATCTATATCTAATAAGAGTAGTGTATTATAGATAACCTTACTTGCTGCCACACATATATATATATCTCAGTCAGAATTATTCTGGAATAGTGTGATGACTACGTTGTATGTCTAGGGTATGTGTATGATGAAGTGTAAGTCATAACAACAACAGACAGATAAACAATTTAATTTATTCCACCACACTTGACAACACTGTGACACTCACATACATAAAACACTCTACAAGGATATCTTAAAGGAGTCACTGATAACTTTTCAAATAACAATATGTATTCATTGCTGTCATGAATGAATATGTGTCCTGATTCAAATACAAAGGGAACCAGGAATCACAATCAATTTTAATTACAAGTTATATGTACAGAATTTCTCAATATGAATATTGTAGTGACATTTATTATTAAAAGTATCCTATGTGTGTCAGTTGTGTAGTAGTAATATGAGGTAATACTGGTTTTGTTTTGTTCAAGCTCTGTTGGTATTTGTCATCATGACTTCAATAGTTTGTCTTTATTGGAACTAGTATTGGAGATGTTCTCAGTTCCTGATATTAAAACAATTTACTTCCCCTCTTAAGTTTATGTTACAATGTTATTTTAAGATGGGGGTACATAATTTTGAGCTCAGCTGGCCACATCAGCTTATCTTGCGTGATGGCGGCAGGAAAAGACTCCTCTGCTCGATTTCTCCCCTGTGCTCTGGAGACACCTCACTGATAGCTAAATGGACCAAGGAGTATGCTGTCCGACTCTGGATTCAGTAAAGCTCTGACCAGGTGCTGCTCAATACCATCAAGACCACGGTCCCTGAAAACAAGAAGGATGTACCTTCTACTTCATAACTAATTGATACTCTAGTTCTACACTGAGCACAATACATCACAAACATTGAGTTCAGAGCGTTAGGCCAACTGTCAGCTTCATCTGAAATACTTTATACCAGTATTAACCTCCTTAATGGTTACTACGCCTCTGCAATTCCAGCATTATTTCTTTCTAGTCAATCATCTAGGTGTCAGTGTACTGTTTGGCCATTCCATGCCGTTTTACTTTCCTCCGACACCTTCTGTTCAGGCTGGAGCATTATAGGCTTTACATCATGTTTGCTACTGAACTACACATATATACAGGCATAAATTAACAATTCACATTCAATTTTCATTAAAAGATACTGAATGTTTCAAACCTACCACAATTCATGGAAATACACAGATACGTTGACTAGCAATGAATTCTGGCACAAATACTGGCACAAATTCCCATCTGCTTATGTTCCAGGCTTTTATTTAGCAAAAATATGAGCTGGCTTCAACGCACTGTTGCTTTATCAAGCTTATTTGAACTAGTGGTCTCGAACTAACGCTCCTAAGTGATTATATCAGCGAGTCTGGCCAATGGAGCCACGTTTCGACAAGTGTTTGAAAAAATTTTACCTTCCTACGTCTCCCCTAACAACCAAAGATAGTATTTATAGTCCGACCAATCGTGTTTAGTCTTATATTTGTTGCGCTCCAATCAATTTGGAGTTTACATGGTAGGCTATTTCCGTACGTAAGGTTTTTTCAAACACGTTATAAAAAAAATTTTATGAGCAGAAATGATTTCATGCTGTCAGGCATCCCCACTATTTTATTTTGGTTATAACTTGTTAATTCCTAGACTATTTGCGTAACGTTTTACATATTCTTTGTCAGCAAGCCCTAAGGAACCCAAATATACAAATTTAAAAGAGCTAAGTGGCTGCGTTCAAAATATGCAATTTCTTCTACCTCCTGTTTCGAAGATGTGCTGTCTGGGTACTGTAATGTTTTCAAACGTAAACCCATCTATTGTCATCTTTTCTAATAAGAGTTTTTCAGGATTTAAAAACCTAACTCTGGGAAGGTTAGTGTTTTTATCACTGTCCGTCCGAAAAAGTTAGTGCATGTGGCCTTACACGCGTGATAGTAGTAATTGTGTATCGCGTTACGCTTGTTGGGGTGGCATTAATAGCGAGACGCGTGTTTAATTTTGCATGCGTTCCTGATTTTCATTCGCCCCTCTCTCTTTCTATTTGAGTCCATCTGTTCGTTCGTTTTGGTAACGTAATATAATTAATGTTAGGATTAATTTAGGTCATTACGCAGTGTGCCTCTCAATATTTTTCTTAGAAATGCAATCCCCGTTTTAATGTGTTGTGGAAACGCTTGTATTTATGCAGTGGCTTATATTTAACGTGGAAACGTTACAATTTGCAGACGAAGCATAAAACAAAGGGGGATTTCGAGTACATTCTTTGTGACAGCACTGTTATTTTACCATTGCTCTTTTCTTTATTAGAATTTATTTGTTAGGCTTTATATTTACCTGATAATTTATATATGTGGATTAGAATATTTCACGACATAACCCCACTACTTTGTTAAATCATTATGTCGGGATACAAATTTGCCCTAGCCAATCAACGCACAGTTGCTGAGCCGGAATAAATTACAAGAAGTTACGCCAGGAAAAAAAACTTAAGCCCTGTTTTTTTCGGATGTGGGTCGCGGCCATCTTGTTCACGCAAGATGACGGAAAAACAGAATAAAATTAGGCTGTACGACGCTTGGGACTAAACTGCAGGAAACCAATCAGCTTGCCCCGCCAGGAACCAACCAAAAGCTTTCATTAAGCATTCATCTACCTATATAATCGGGCGAGATTTTATGCAAAAGCACACATCACCGACACGACGCCAGAGATACCGACTGACTGAAGAGGAGCTGTCACCTTGATTTATAGCTTACCTGAGGGCATTGACCTGCAGCCTGCTTCACTAAGTCGAGTCAAAACCTGGCCGGTTTAAAAATCTTAGAGGGTTTTATTCGTGTCATCAAAACTGAGATCGTGGGTCGTCAATCCAGCTGCCTGGAACTCCGCAGGAGCATAGAGATTGCACAGAATCTACATCTTTGGTCCCCCTCAGTCTTGGGTGGGCTAAAGGAACGATCCTCAGCCGTTGTTGTGTGAACCAAACAAAGAAGAACAGACCTTAGAGAGATGAGTACACATTAGTACCATTTCTGTCAGCATTGTGAGCAAAAGTTAGTGTCAGTGACGAGAAAGAGATTTAGCGTAGAAAGAGACAAGATTAACAGCATAGCTAATAATTGTTATAGACGTAATTAACAGCACAGCTGATACCTGTACTATAATTGAATAACAGCACAGCTGATATAATTTTTTGTTCCTATAATTGGAAAACTTGTTGTAATATATTATATATCTATATAAATATTTGTAAATCATATGTAAACTTACAAATCCATTACATTCCATTTTTTTCAACATTCACCCTTCAGCACAAGAGTAGATAGTGTATATACTAAATAAATAATAAGGAAATTGTATTTGAACGACTTGTCAATTTTATCATTGTTAAGTAAAATCTGTTTCCTTGTTTTGTTAATATCACAGTTAGTTACACAGCGGAGGTGGCAATTTATGTCGGTCTCCTCTCTACTAATTTTTCGAGATCAGAACATTCACAGCCGTAACTAATTTGTGATACCAGTAGTTCTCTCAGACACTGGGACGTCACCATTTTCTGCAGAAATTCTATTTCTGTAATTGTCAGTACTATACTGATCATAGAGCCAAATAAAACCTCACGCCACACTGGGGGCTCGTTCCTGGGATATTTCTGTATATCTTGAGCCATACTTAGTCTATTCATCTATCTACACTCTATCTTGTGCCACCCATAGATACATAAGGAACATTTTTTTTGTTGAGAAAATCATTATAAGATTTTTTAAAACATTATTTTCTTAGGAGGAGTACCATTTAGTACTCAGTAAATAGTTGATGCTCACAAGGTTGCACGGAATTTTTTTTGTTCAATTAAATTAATTAAGTTTAATTACAATAATTTGGTTATAGTAAATTTACATACCCTCTCTAAGTAACGCCATGGCTGATCTAGTGAAGTTCAGGACTGCGGTCATGCAGATGGGTAAGGAATTAAATATGACAGGTGATGCTCTTATTCATTATGTCACAACAGAAGTGGACAAACACATGGATAGAGAGGAAAGGAAATTGCAAGTAGAAGCTGAAAGAGAAGCCAAAAGACTGGAAGGTGAGAGAGAAGACAAAAGACTAGACGCTGAAAGAGAGACCAAAAGACTGGAAGCTGAGAGAGAAGACAAAAGAATGGAAGCTGAGAGAGAAGACAAAAGACTGGAAGCTGAGAGAGAAAACAAAAGATTAGAAATTGAAGCTAAGAAATTGGAGGGTGAAAATGAGGCAAAGAAAATTGAAGCTGAGGAAAGGAAATTACAAGCAGAGAGAGACCATCAGTTGAGATTAAAAGAGCTTGAAATTCAGGCAACTACTGGCAATAATGGTGGTAGCTCACCTCACTCTGAGAGTAGCTCCAGCCAGAGCACCTCAAGTGGGGCCATGAATTTTCATCTGGACCCATTTGTTGAGAAAGAAGACGCCATTGAGTCGTACCTGGATAGATACGAATGACTTGCCACTATCTATGGTTTAGGGAAAGAAAAGTGGGGTCTTAAACTATCTCAGGGATTGAGAGGTGTGGCCTACAATGTATATTTGAAGCTCTTGTAGTGGATTTTGATGGTATTGTATGGTTGATGTTACCTAGTGTGATGTATGAGGTCAGCTGTGAAGGCTCCTGAGATAAATGTAGATGTGAATTACAGAAGGCCCTTCTTACTACCACTAACGACCTCACACATATCTTTTTTTCTAATGAATGTGGCTACGTTAAAAGTCTAGGGTACTGATATGTAATGTGTTGTGGTAGATTACACACACACACACACACACACATACACACATACACACACACACACACACACAGATATTTAATAAGTCTAATAATATTAATACACTTTATAACACATTGAACTAACTCAGGCTGTTTTAGTTTTTAAAAGTTAAATCTTTTGATAAATTTATTTGTTCTGAACCAATTGTTTAGTTGGTCAGAACATAAGAAATATTATGGAGTTATAAATGGAATGCATAATCATATGACATAATAAAATGGAAAATGTGTACCTAATTATTTCAAATGACTGGTTAATAATAATTATATTAAGATAGTCCCAGGAGAACTTATTACTAGATATGCTGTTGGGGTGGTGTCATCACTCCCAGTCTATGACTACCAAACATTGTCCATCGACTTAGGGGATGAATATATAGTTGATAAGTTAGTGGGTAATTTGTTGGAAAATCAGTTGGTGAACGTCCAGCAGGCCAGATATCACTTATCTTGCCTGCGTCGATCTAGTACAGAAGTCTGGTGGCCCCTCCTCTCCATGCTGGGGGGTAATATACGGCTGTTCTGACACAATGGTAGACTGCACTGGTCCACACTTGTATATATATTACTACAGCATTTGACACCGCTTTGGTGCCAAACAGAAACTCACAATTCTGAAACAAAAGTATTGGGTCATGTGTCAGAATTCTACCTCCTGAACCACTTCTGCCCACAACACTACATACAACAACACCACATAGACTGGGTCAGATCTCTCTGACCACACAGCACATCTTACCTAGTTGGTTTCACATAGTACTAGTCCCCCAAGACTACATTGCATTTGAGATATGTTCAATAGCTTCCTGCTATTGAATAAGATAGGTGATATGTTCCACTGATCTCAACACTAGATCTTTTTTCATAGTTTCATTTAGGCGTTCCTATATATTTTCTTTGTATGTATGTCTCTAGACCCTGAACTTGGGCTGGGGATCTACAGCGAACACTTACTTGTCGTAATCATTTTTATGATATGGCAGTATCAATCACTCGAATTATTAAAATATGCAAAATAAATATTGTTCATTCTTACCAGAATTCAGAATTGAGAACACAGTTAAATTTGCCAGCAAAACTCAGCTGAGCTGCTGGCTGTATGATGGCGTCCCACTATATATTTGTATTCTTCTGGAATCAACACCACTAGTAATTTAAACTGCGTCTCTGAACAGACTTATGTAAAATGGCAAAATTTCACCTCACTGTCCCGCTACTATAAAATGCGTTGACCAATCGCCGACTTCCCCCCTAACTTTCAAATTACAACCAAAAGTCACTTCAGTCAAATCTCAGTCAAGTATGTATTATGGTCTGTTAGTCCGTCTGTCTCTACTTGCTTTTCATAAAAACACACTTGGTTTTACATGCATTTCCTACACGAATCTGCCTCCTAAGTTATTTTTAGCTACAATTCTCCACCACTTCCCCTCTCTTTAATTACAGCTCGATTTTTACATTTGCATGCTCAAGGCCAAGATTTTGAAACTTTTAGTGACATGGGTTAACAGTGCAGTTGCTCATCTGATATGAACAATACAGTCTTTTGTCAATATCTTCCTTATTATCTATCCGTCTGTATAATTGAAAGCATATTATTTCTCTGCTCAAGATGGGCTATCAAACTAGCTAGGTTTTATTTTCATAACTCTATTATTAAGAAAAAAACATATTTTTTTTTCAAGTTTAGTTTTAGAAATTTGTTCGAGAACCTTCCCTCATGTGTTTTGCCGCGGCATTCAAATAAAGACCAAGTATCGAAAAACGCCCAAGAAATGACTGTCTCGAACAAGAGCTAAGGTCCTTTTCTTGTCCATTTCCTTACTTATGTCAACTAGGGACGTGAATTTTTTTTTTCCTTTTACCACCAATTGCGTCTTTTTGCCGTTCGAACTTCTAACACGTGTTCAGTCATATCTTTCCTTTTTTGATCTCCGTTTCATTCCCCCCCCCCCGTCTACAAAGGGTAAACGTTCCGTCTGCACGTCTAACTAGATAATTTGAATGGTGGTAGGAAAAGGCTGGCATGGGCGAGCATGTCTCCTAGTATCTGACGCATTATTTTTAACCCTACATTTTATCGTTAAATTTGGAGATATTTTAACGTTGTATCATGGTAAAATTATCACAGCTCTCAAGAGATGACCAGGAAGATTACGAAATCCTGAAGCAGGCACTGCTTGTGAGATATGAAAAGAACTCAGAATCATATAGAAAGAAATTTCGAACAGCTAAACTTCTTCCAGGAGAAAACTATCACCAATTCTCTGCTAGATTGGAAACTTTTTTGGAAAAATGGAGTAGTTTAGGAAAGTGTCAGGATCTGAAAGAAATGGTAATGATGGAGCAATTGAAAGAGTCCATGCCTCAAGAAATGAGGAAGTTTATCATGGAACAAGGAGCAGAGAGACTGGGAGATATTGTAACTGTTGCTGAGAGATATCAAGCAGCTCAGGCAGAGTTATTCGGGAATAAGAAAAAGCAGGGTGAAAACTTCCAATCATCACAAAACTATTCCAAATATGAACAAAAGGACCATGCCACAAGGAACAAACAAAGATTTGACCAAAAGGACAAAAACCCTCTAAGATCGGATAAGACACCTCACCGGAATGAAGGAAAGTGTGTAAAACTTGTCTAATGAGTAACCACAATACTGCAGACTGCAGAAGGAACAATCCTCCTTATTACGCTGCGTGTCTCACAACAGGGAACAAGGGAAGGAAGGAACTGGCAGTTAGTCAGAATGACCTCCATCATCCCCCTGTCTGTGAGGAAGTGACATGTAATGGCACTAAAATTCAGTGCTTATATGATTCAGGTTTGGAATTCGACTCAGTCGTGAGTGCAACCCTAGTGCACCCTGACCAACTTACTACAGAAACAGTGGACATACAAGGGGCAATGCAGGGAACTGGCACCATGACACTTCTCATAGCAAGGATCAACGTGAGAACTCGCTATGTGGAAGGAGTGATAAGAGCAGTGTTGCAACTATAGGCTTTAGTTTCATGAGGTCATTACTATTGTACCTCCGTCAAGCACGTGAAAGTCAATGTTATGGGGATCACTGATACAAAGGATTGGTGTATGGTAAGGGTGTCTATTGATTATCTGCTAACGTTACTGTTGTGTTGTGGATCTGGTAATGTCTACAGTTGATACCTACATATACGCCACACAGGCAAACACTGTAGAAGTCTACTGGTAAGCGATGCACAGGTTCTCGATACAAATAGACCACGCCCACTCCGGGGCTATTTCTAAATACGTGTTAAGTTCCCTGTCACACTTGTAATATTAAGTGCGTGTGTTGGTTTAGTCGTTTACACCACAGGTACGTACACAAGAGTCATGGATGGTTGTAAACGACTGGTGACATTTCATATGGGTTTATTCACGTCACAACACATTGATGAAATACACATAGAATACCGTTCACAGCACAACCCAAGATATAAATTACCACATAAGAACTGCGCACTCGGCAGCTAAAATGATATCATGATTCATGGCCTAAAGTACTCTTATTAAACTCAGCGCTATAAAGAATCCTCAATAACAATCCTCTCACAGGAGCTATCATGATTCATGGCCTAAAGTACTCTTATTAAACTCAGCGCTATAAAGAATCCTCAATAACAATCCTCTCACAGGAGCTATCATGATTCATGGCCTAAAGTACTCTTATTAAACTCAGCGCTATAAAGAATCCTCAATAACAATCCTCTCACAGGAGCTATCATGATTCATGGCCTAAAGTACTGTACACTGCAGTTATAAACACTTCCACAATAATTAAAACTGCAGTTTCATACTACGCTGTACCCACAGCGAAAAATCCGTCGACATTTTAAATTCAGCACTGTACAGGCATTTCACACTTCCCAAAAACACTGTCTTCCTACCCGGTCAAAACTCCCGGAACACTCTCCCTAGATAACACACTCGTCCCGCTCAAAAGCAGACACGAGACTTTCTCACGGTCAACACAACTCAGTCAACCAATCATCTGCGGGCTAGCCGCGAGCTATTCTCACTCCGTTCAAAACATTACAGAATAAATATATCAGCGCTTTTCACGCTGTCTGTAATCTGTCTCTCGAAACTATCACGAGATACTCTCTAAATAATTCGATAGCTAACAAGCAACTAAGTGCTATAACTCAAAATCTATTTCAACTACTAACATACTCCAGTTTACTTCCCCTTACACCAGTTCTATTCTTAACATCTTACCTCACCCGCAGAGAAAAAAATTGATTCTATCAATTTTTTGACAAATACATTCCCCCAAAAAAAAGATTAAGAGGACAATGAATCTCTAACATATGCGTCTAAGAATTACTTTAAGTTAAGTTAAAATAAGACATCTACAAAATATAAGCATTAAGTGAAATGTAAAAATGAAGTATCCAATGTAATCAATTAAGCATACCAAAAATAATGTATTACAAAACCAAGTTAAGTGAATACAGCACAACTAAATAGAAAACAACCGATAGTAAAAGAAAAGACAAGATCAAGCAAACGAAAAATGATCCGTAATAAAGGTAAGTATGAAATCAGAATATGAGGAAAAAACAATAATATTACATTCAAACAATTTGTTATATGTAAAATAATTACAAATATCACAAGTAGCTACACTATATTAAGTTATACCATTAAAGTAACAATACATAGAATGAAAGTATAAGATGCGGAAGAAGAAGTATACAAGGAGAATGAAGTGAAACGTAAATAAAGCACGAAATGTAAACAAAATATGAAACCATACTGAAAAGACAATAGAAAAGAAAGAATGGAATGAAGGATAATCAACAGAGACAGATAGAAAGCAAAAGGTATGAATATAGAGAACGTTGGTAAAAATATATACTAATAACAATTTAGATCAACAACGTATTTCAAAATAAATACAAACACGATCGAAAAGCACAAAACAAAATAACAAAGTATTCCTATACTAATACTACAAAAATAGTTTATAACTAAACCAAACATAATCAGAAATTTAAACAAGTTATACAAGTTATACATAATCAACAATAAATTATCGACACCACACAAAAAAGTGATAGCATTGCTATAAGACCAACGCATAATCAAGCGCTAATACAACATAACATCCAAAAAACAAACAAAAAACTTTCTTTAAAGAACTAACATTACTCTACATATCAAACATAGCACATAGTCAAACGCTAGGCATACACAAAAACAAAAATAAAAAATTACAATGTCTGGGAAAAAAAAATATTTTCCAAAAAATACAGTACAAAAATATTTCGTAATGCTAAGTTACATAAAAATAGTATTTTAATTTAATTAATTCAAATCTATAATTAACAAATTAACAAAAAACTAGCTTTAGCAAAATGAGAGACATATAACATTTCCTGCATCTAAGCAACCACTAAACAACACGTGTAAGTTTTTTCAAAAAATACGTCACAGAGAAACACATAGAAAAAACACACTATATTACCAACATACAAGTTTGCAAATACATGAAAACAACGTAATGTATGTTAAGCAAGTGCTTAAATCAGATCTCTAGATTTCTCAATCCAATAACAATATCAGCAAACGCTGTTAATTTTCTCTATACAGTTCAATTTAAACTTTAAATATTTCCGGCTGACAATCACGTTCAGCTTAGCTATAGTGTTATTTAGTTATAAATTTATATCTATCTCCACCTGATATATTAAAAGTAACTATTGTAACATTATAACTATTGAGTATGGGCATAGGGCTGGCAAACTCATCATGTACAAAACTATTCTACCCAACACATCTGTAAAACCAAAACCAAAAAAAAAAAAAACTGCAAGTTCTACACCAGAGTATAAAAAAAATAGGCATAAGTTTGTAACCAGTAAGGTTAAATATAAACCTGCTCATTGCATTCATCAATAGTAAACGACACGTCACTACCATCTAACACACTACATATTACCCAAAACACAATAGTATAAAAATAGCATCGAAATGAACTAATTTATAATTAAAACAGTCATACATATAAAAAAAACAATAGACATCAAATGATGCGTAAAGATGATGATCATAATATAACAACCTATAATGATCTATGCAATAGAATACAATAACATGTACTGTCCTAATAAACAAACAAAACAAAAATCAAACGCAAACAAAAATCTCCATAGGTCTTGCCGACATCTCATAAACACTAGGGGTAAAACGTCGAATCATGGTTAGCACGCTGATATGTTCTGCTTGAGAAAACACTCGCTCGGGCACAATGTTGACCTATATTCTTGCCGCTACCGTAAACAGCCGTTAACGTAAACAGGAGCGCTGACCCATATCAAGAAGTCGCCTCTGTTCAAAAAATACAAATGAAAATTCCATTTTAATGAATGGTGAAATTTACTACGAACAACGGAGAGGTTAAACAAACAATTACCCCGCACTGTGGTCCGTGTGGTAATCTGGTCACCCCACGATGTCATCGACTCTTCGTTTAAGTTCACAACAACGTGCTGCTCTTTCAAAATCAGAAACATAACAAGCAGTAGTATTTGTGACATCATTATCATTGCTACTTTGCTTAATAACAATGCTTCTAGGCTCATGTCGAGCAAAATTAGCATAATTGCTCTTATTATTCGTCGTTTGATCAAAATATTTATTATCATTTCCTCTTTGTTTGAGACTATTATTATGTCTATAATCCCAGTTAGACTTGTTATGATTAACGTTTCTACTCCGCACAAAAAATCTGTCAGAAAAATTATTGCACGATTGAAAACTCTTCTTGTATTTGTCTGTACCATTATTTTCAAAATTCTGAGAATGAAACTGTTGAGATACATTAACTTGTCTCTTATCTCTCTGAGAAGGAAAATTATTATCATATGAATTTCCTTGGTACTTTCTAACCTTAGAAACATCTCTCCTACAAAAACTCTTTCCATTCTTTTCTTTGACAATATGCTTGTTTACAGTATCATCTGCAGATCTATAAGTATCTTTATCGTTACGCCTATAATGGGTTTCATCCTTGGAACCACTACTTATAACTTTATCCCTTGTTATCATCTTCTGAGAACCTCCAAAATCAGTTACTCGTTTAATCCTTAGGCTTTTATCAGGACTGACTGTTACATTATCATTCTCTCTATTACACTTCCGCCAAGATTCGTTGCTATTGGAAGAAGAATCAAAAGATCTTCGAAAGTTATATTTCCCTCGAAAAGATATTTGTCTATCACATCTAATCTTTCTATCAGCACAGATTGTATAGGGCTGGATCTTTTTAACCTGTTGGCAAACAACTTTCTGTCTAGCATTGTCCACATTTACAGAAGACCATATTCCGCTATTTAAAATAACATCGAGTAGACCCTCTACCCTTTTTGTACTTTCTGCGATTTCAACACTTTTGTGTGAAATTTCTTCACTTAATTTCCTATTTAATTTGTCAAATGTCAAAACTTTACTTCTCTCCTCTGTTAACAATCTCTCAATCTTAATCATCTCCTCTCTCTCAGTCGTTAACTCTTCTAATCTCTCTTTTTCATCCATTTCTTTATTTGCATCAATTCGTCGTGCCTCAGTTTGACTATCATCATTATCCATAAGTACATCATCTTTCTTCGGAAATTCTGTATACTTTTCTTTCATTTGGTGACTAAAATTCGCATTGTCACTTAACAGCCTAGTAAATGTTTCATTACATAATTTCTCACATTTCTTGGCCTGAACTTTCAATTTCTCATGTATCTCTTTCTTTGTTTTAACTTCTCGAGTGAGATTACCCACTTCATCATCTTTGTCTTTCACCCGAATTTCCAGCTCTTTGTTCTTGTTCAATGCTGCATCTAACGCCGCATGTACTTTAGTAAGTTCCGTGTTTGACTTATCTAACTCATTTGCGAGTTTAGAGACTGTTTCTTGTAGTTTACTCACTTCAGTAGTAACTTTTAAACAATTGTCCCTTTCCCGTAGGGCACTCTGTTTGTTGACTTTTATTTGTTTCTCACTTCCTAATTCCTTTTTCTGCTCATCAGGAATACCGTTGTGGATCATTTTGAATATATTTTGCATTATCTGTCCGTGTTCAAGTTCAATATACTGTTGTAAAAACACACGAAGGTGCTGTAGCAAATCAATCAAATCCTTAGCCATTATTGAATTACAAAGAAGCTTAAAGTTATGTTCAGCAAATAACTTTAGGGATACTGACACATTAACCAACAAATCGTCCATGATCCATACTCCAAGTCTTGGACCTCTCAATCCCTTTTCATCTCTACCTATTAACAATGCACTCTCCAACATAGGCCTTATATCTGCAGGATTATTATCAAAATCCATGGTGATTTAATCACTCAGTTAACTATATATCTATATCAGTATAATTATTAATGTCGCAAGTTTATGTTTCAAGAAGTTCTGACAATTACCCTTCCATTTCACACAGTTCAGTATGTATACCAAAAATATTATTCATAACTTTGTATCATCAATTCCTTTTCAAAGAACCCTTATAACATCATATGAGGGAAGTCATCCTATATCATACAACCATCAATACTTAGCATCAATACTAAATCCTAATAATATGTCTATATAGAATTAGACAACAAAAACAACAGATTTCAACAGTATAGGAGATGCAAAGCACAGGAAGGCTCGTTGACATAGTTAAGGCGACACAGTTCACACCACAAACATAACTACTTATCTTGAATGAAAATTCTTCTGTTCCTTTCCGTTAACACCCTGGATATCACAAAGTTCAATGGTAAAACAATCGACAACAGAAAGGCATTGGAACTTGACACCTTGATTCCGCTCAGGTCCTCGATTTAGCACGCTACGTGCTAACACACCGCACAGGAAAGCAGGAAATGGGTCACCGTCTGTCAATTTCGTTGAAAGGAGGTACACCGCTCGTTCATACTGCCAGATGATTACTTGTACTGGTATACAGACGCCACTGTATATCATGACATCTCATAATCTTGAGTAATAAATTTCTTGACTTGCGAGTTGCGACTTGCGACTTGAGTTAACAGTTCCCAGTTTAACTGATACTGAATAAGTTTTCCTTGGGCCTGGATACAGCTCTCAAATGTGATGTCTGTCTTTCATATACTAACGCCACTCAGGCTACACGCTAACACTTGTGAATTAATATCACGCGAATTTCGCGGGTGTCTGATCCTATAAAACTAGCACACCACTGTTGCACATAGGGTGGCCAGCTTGTACGCTTTGCAATAGGTGATAGTGAGTGCGTGTTGGAACCGACACTCACAACACAGGATATAAAATATCTATATAAGAACTGCGCACTCGGCAGCTACAATGATATCATGATTCATGGCCTAAAGTACTCTTATTAAACTCAGCGCTATAAAGAATCCTCAATAACAATCCTCTCACAGGAGCTATCATGATTCATGGCCTAAAGTACTCTTATTAAACTCAGCGCTATAAAGAATCCTCAATAACAATCCTCTCACAGGAGCTATCATGATTCATGGCCTAAAGTACTCTTATTAAACTCAGCGCTATAAAGAATCCTCAATAACAATCCTCTCACAGGAGCTATCATGATTCATGGCCTAAAGTACTGTACACTGCAGTTATAAACACTTCCACAATAATTAAAACTGCAGTTTCATACTACGCTGTACCCACAGCGAAAAATCCGTCGACATTTTAAATTCAGCACTGTACAGACATTTCACACTTCCCAAAAACACTGTCTTCCTACCCGGTCAAAACTCCCGGAACACTCTCCCTAGATAACACACTCGTCCCGCTCAAAAGCAGACACGAGACTTTCTCACGGTCAACACAACTCAGTCAACCAATCATCTGCGGGCTAGCCGCGAGCTATTCTCACTCCGTTCAAAACATTACAGAATAAATATATCAGCGCTTTTCACGCTGTCTGTAATCTGTCTCTCGAAACTATCACGAGATACTCTCTAAATAATTCGATAGCTAACAAGCAACTAAGTGCTATAACTCAAAATCTATTTCAACTACTAACATACTCCAGTTTACTTCCCCTTACACCAGTTCTATTCTTAACAAGCAGCAGTAAGTGATGATCCTATATACCCGCTGGTAATAGGATGTAAATATATCTTTTTGGGTGACCCAATAAAACCTGTAGTTATGGCAGCAAACCATACCAGGACGAGCACAAAAAATGAGGAGGGAGATCCAATAAACATTCATCATACAAAGATGAAATAGGCTCAAACAGCAGACAGCATATTGAAGCCTTGTTTTGGCAAATTGCCAAAGGCCCATAACCCTCCAGAGAAAGGAGACTACTATCTGGAAAATGGCCTACTCTACAGACAAGCTGGAAAAGGACCTAACGGGCATGGACAGCTGGTAGTGCCAAAATTCTACAGGGAGGAAATTATGGAGCAAGAGCATGCTACATCAGGCAGTGGTCACAGAGGAAAAGGGGCCCTTGGTCAAAATATAGCATTGCGATATTACTGGCCAGGAATAATTGAAGACATAAGTCGGTATATGAAATCCTGTTCAGAATGTAACCAGGTAACCTCATTCAGAAGCGTAGACCAGTTACAGGACCTAGGGAAGCATTGTTGCGGACGTAGGCCCACAAAGAAAATACACCCGAGAAAAGAACAGGTAGATGCAGTGATAAAGAGAAAACAAAATCACAACAAGTCTACTGTTACACCAGTAACCATGGCATCTCTCCGTATTGTACAGAGAGGGGACGAGAGACATCCCACCCCGACTAGATATTTGTCGGAACACCATGGCCTGGATCATTTGGAAAATTTGGTTAGTCAGCAACCAGTATTAAAAAAGCTGCAGAAACAAACCCGAACCATAGGAGGTAGGAACCAGGGCTGTACCAAACAGTTGATGGAGACAGGCCCCACTTCGGTATACTGCCCCTTACAATAGAAATAGGTGTGGGTCCGGCAACGTTGTTGTATTGCCGTCCCCATACACAGTCCACTGGAAGCATTGCTGCGGACATGGACTGAACACTAGCAAGCACAAGCACTCAAGGATGAGATTGACTATCTCTTAAAAGAGAAAATTATTTCAAAGTCTGAATCTCCCTATAGCTCAAGTGTGGTGCTATTAAGGAAGCCTAGTGGTGAACACAGGTTATGTATTGACTACCGGAAGCTTAATGCGATCACAGAAACTCAGGTGGACCCATTACACTGACAAACAACATTTTTCTTTCTTATATAAGAATAAGTGTTCTTAGGTCAGTTTCTTGCGCTGATTTCAAATCTGAAATCCGTTTATCTCTATCACATCGGGTTCTTAAGATATTTGTTAATAAATATATTTTTGGGAAGCTGTTATTTGCTCCGTTTCATTTTTACTATATAACTTATTAAAAATTAATAAAATGCAAAATAATTCTACTTTTTATACTGCTAAAAGATGCATGACATATGTTACGCTATTTTTCAAATAGTTACTGTATTTTGAAATAATTCTGAGCGAAATATGGCTTCTAGAAGTTGTAGAAATTCGGCTGATCTGTTCTGTTACGTGTGCGGATATTTTACCGATCGTGTTCACCAGAAAAACTTTACACCATTACTAAAGAAAGCATATGAACTTTATTTCGATTCGAAAGTTGATGATGCAAATAAATCTTGGAAGCCAAATGCAGTTTGTTCGACTTGTTCAAATACATTGGCAGGTTGGTTACGAAAATCGCCGAAGCATAAGTCGATGCCTTTTGGAGTGCCAGTAATATGGCGTGAACCGACAAATCACGCTACTGATTGTTACTTCTGTTTGACAAATATCCATGGTTTCACTTTTAAAACTAGAAAGTCTGTGGTTTATCCAAATATTGAATCGGTTTCGAAACCAGTGCCTCATGATCCAATCACGTGTCCGATCCCAGTTCCACCAGAACAATATCCGTTGGACGTGAATGAACCATCAGAAAGTGATAGTTTACCTGCTTTAGAAACTAATTCTGACTCGGATTATATACCGGTGAATGATGGTGTTCACTTAATTAACCTTTCAGAACTTTCAGATCTAATACGTGATCTCGCTCTTACCAAAATTACAAGCGGAATTACTCGGTTCGCGACTCAAAGAATGGAATCTTTTAGCGCCCAATACTCCGATATCTAAATTTCGTCATAGACACAGAGAACTTGTTCAATACTTTGAGATGGATGAAGACATTTGCTATTGCAAAGATGTAAACGGTCTAATGGTGCACCTCGGTCATGAGCACATAGTCAACGAATGTCGACTTTTCATCGACTCTTCCAAGACTAGTCTAAAAGCCGTGTTATTGCATAACGGAAATTTATTTTCATCAATTCCAGTCGCCTACTCTGTTCATATGAAAGAAACTTATGACAATATGGCTATACTTTTGGCAAAAATAAAGTAAAATGACTACCAATGGCGGATTTGTGGAGACCTAAAGGTCATTGCAATTCTCACGGACATTCAGACTGGGAATACTAAATTGTGTTGCTTCCTATGTGAATGGGACAGCCGCAACAGACAGGAACATCATGCAAGAAAGGTGTGGCCTATCAGGGATCGTATGCAGCTCGGGCATAAAAATGTAAAACACGAGCCATTAGTTAACAAAGACAGCATCATTTTACCACCGTTACATATAAAGTTGGGGCTCATTAAGAATTTCGTAAAAGCGTTAGATAAAACGAGCAAAGCTTTCACTTATCTTCGAGAAAAGTTTCCGCAATTTAGCGATGCAAAGATAAAGGAAGGTATCTTTGTAGGACCTCAGATTAAGAAAGTTATTGCAGACAAACAATTCGAGAACTTGTTACATGGTAGTGAACTTTGCACATGGATGGCATTCAAATCGATCGTCGATAACTTTCTGGGAAATCACAAATCTGTCGACTATGTGCATATTGTTAAGCAGTGCATAGATGCATACATAATTATGGGCTGTAACATGTCCCTCAAAATCCATTTGCTCGATTCGCATCTTGACTTTTTCCCTGATAACCTTGGCGAAGTCAGCGATGAACATGGAGAACGATTCCATCAAAATATCGCCGTAATGGAGTCACGTTATCAAGGACGGTGGAGTGTGACCACGTTTGCCGATTATTGTTGGATGCTTCATCGCGATGTACCACATGCCATTCACAGACGAAAGTCGACTGCAAAGAAATTTAAGGCTAGATAACTGTTATACCTCTTGTACGAATGATGTTGTAATACTGTATGCGTCGTTAAAAAACTTCAATTGCGTATTTCTAGAGATCCCGACCTGATAGAGAAAAACGGTTTGCAGATTTAAAAACAGCGCATTAAAATTGACCAGAAAAACATAGAAATGTTAGAGAAAGAAAAAAATATTTTTTGTGTGTTAGCCAGTGTTACCTGACACCAACCAGCTGTTCTCTACACTGAGTAAGGCTAGGTATTTATCGAAGGTAGATCTAAGCAAGGGATACTACCAAATACCAGTGAAACCAGAAGTTAGGAAAATGCTGGCATTTAGTACATCAGACGGACACTACGAGTTTAATGTACTACCCTTTGGGCTGAAAAATGCTCCCAGTATCTTTTCAAGAATGATGAGGAAATTGTTGGAACCTCTACAAAATCCCCATATCACTAACTTTATGGATGACATTCTTGTTGCTACAAACACATTTGAAGAGCGTATAGTAGCGCTCTCCTTGTTGTTTGACAGACTGAGAGCCACTGGATTGACTGCACGTCCAACCAAGTGCTATATCGGTTGTAAGGAGTTGGAATTCTTAGGTCACACTATTTCTACAGGTCATATGTCTCCTGACCCAAAGAATATAGAGAAGTTAAAGAAGGCACCCAGACCTCAAACGAAGAAAGATGTGAGATCATTCGTGTCATTATGTTGGTTCTATCAGAAGTACATACTCCACTTTAACTCTCTGTGTGCACCATTAACTAACTTAACTAAGAAAGGACAGCCTGACAAAATCCAATGGAATGCTGATTGTGAAAAAGCTTACACAGAGCTAAAAGCAAAACTCACCAGCAAACCAATCCTTACGCTACCCGATATCACACAGGAATTTGTATTAAGGACGGACGCTAGCAGTATAGGTATTGGTGCAACTCTCTTGCAGAAATCAAAAGCTTTGCCGGAGGAACTTTTACCAGTCGCCTACGCCAGTAGGAAGCTGAATGCAGTTGAGTTGAACTACTCGACCATAGAGAAAGAATGATTGGCTCTAATTTGGTCCATCGACAAATTTTCCCCTTACCTGTATGGGACACACTTCATTGTCCAAAGCGATCATGAGCCTTTAACATTCTTGGCTGCATCTAAAATGTTAAATTCGAGATTGTTAAGGTGGAGTCTGCTTCTGGCGCCTTATTCCTTTACCGCGAATTACATTCCGGGAAGAGACAATGTAGGAGCTGATTTTTTAAGTCGACACCCTATTACTCTGGAAGGACAGACGCAAAATGATTAACTACAGCAGGTGTTTACACTTCAGCTATGACAGATCACAGCTAGGAAAGGATGGGGCTATGTCGTGAAACGAGTGTGTGTAACACCACTACTTTGTTAAATCATTATGTCGGGATACAAATTTGCCCCAGCCAATCAACGCACAGTTGCTGAGCCGGAATAAATTACAAGAAGTTACGCCAGGAAAAAAACTTAAGCCCTGTTTTTTCGGATGTGGGTCGTGGCCATCTTGTTCACGCAAGATGGCGGAAAAAACAGAATAAAATTAGGCTGTACGAGAACCAAACAAAGAAGAACAGACCTTAGAGAGAGGAGTCCAGATAAGTACCATTTCTGTCAGCATTGTGAGCAAAAGTTAGTGTCAGTGACGAGAAAGAGATTTAGCGTAGAAAGAGACAAGATTAACAGCATAGCTAATAATTGTTATAGACGTAATTAACAGCACAGCTGATACCTGTACTATAATTGAGTAACAGCACAGCTGATATAATTTTTTGTTCCTATAATTGGAAAACTTGTTGTAATATATTTATATATCTAAATAAATATTTGTAAATCATATGTAAACTTACAAATCCATTACATTCCATTTTTTTTCAACATTCACCCTTCAGCACAAGAGTAGATAGTGTATATACTAAATAAATAATAAGGAAATTGTATTTGAACGACTTGTCAATTTTATCATTGTTAAGTAAAATCTGTTTCCTTGTTTTGTTAATCTCACAGTTAGTTACACAGCGGAGGTGGCAATTTATGTCGGTCTCCTCTCTACTAATTTTTCGAGATCAGAACATTCACAGCCGTAACTAATTTGTGATACCAGTAGTTCTCTCAGACACTGGGACGTCACCATTTTCTGCAGAAATTATATTTCTGTAATTGTCAGTACTATACTGATCCTAGAGCCAAATAAAACCTCACGCCACACTCTGCATGACCATGACAGTAATTACTCACTAGTTCCTGATTGTTTGAGGCTTCTATTATTCATGTTGTAGCCATCCATGTTGGAACTTACGAAGCCAGCACTGAGAGACAGACAGAATAGCGGCCCTGGTTCATGGAGTTTCAGACAGCCATCTTATTTGTGAAATAACTACAAACCGGCGCGGAAGGGATATATTTCTGTCGTAAAAAAAATTAAAAAATTAATAAAACATAGTTAAGACTGTCTAACGTTCAATTATTATCAGTGGAGGTCTGGAGCACGGCGAAGATAGAAGTCTGTGTAACATGCCACAGCCCTCTTCACCTTCTCTGTCCATTATTCCCCCGCAGATGTGATAGTCCATCCAGTTACAAGTAGTATAACTGCTTTTTGTAGTAGCCCTGTCTTTTCAGTTCGCAACTGTCAGCAACTGTTTCCATCATACCCTTAAAAAATAAAATACTACACACTTCCCATCACTTCTTAACTGCAGATGCCATGGAATCAATCTCTTTTTTGTTTTTATGTCATTTATTCTTCTTGGTTATTGGTCATTCTTGGTTATTGATCATCCTTGGTTATTGATCATTCTTGGTTATTGATCATTCTTGGTTATTGATCATTCTTGGTTATTGATCATTCTTGGTTATTGGTCATTCTTGGTTATTGATCATTCTTGGTTATTGATCATTCTTGGTTATTGATCATTCTTGGTTATTGATCATTCTTGGTTATTGATCATTCTTGGTTATTGATCATTCTTGGTTATTGATCATTCTTGGTTATTGATCATTCTTGGTTATTGGTCATTCTTGGTTATTGATCATTCTTGGTTATTGATCATTCTTGGTTATTGATCATTCTTGGTTATTGGTCATTCTTGGTTATTGATCATTCTTGGTTATTGATCATCCTTGGTTATTGATCATTCTTGGTTATTGATCATTCTTGGTTATTGATCATTCTTGGTTATTGATCATTCTTGGTTATTGATCATTCTTGGTTATTGGTCATTCTTGGTTATTGATCATCCTTGGTTATTGATCATTCTTGGTTATTGATCATTCTTGGTTATTGATCATTCTTGGTTATTGATCATTCTTGGTTATTGGTCATTCTTGGTTATTGATCATTCTTGGTTATTGATCATTCTTGGTTATTGATCATTCTTGGTTATTGATCATTCTTGGTTATTGATCATTCTTGGTTATTGATCATTCTTGGTTATTGATCATTCTTGGTTATTGATCATTCTTGGTTATTGATCATTCATTTGACTCATTTTAATTTGGTGTGATTCATTTTCTTTTTTTGTGTGATCCAACTATTTCTTTACATATTCACATATTTCTGTCTCCATTATTATCTACTAACTGTAAGCACCCGGCGTTGCCTGCATTTTCTTGTAACGGTTTATGAAACTTCTGAAAATGTAAAAATCAAGCGATGATATTTTGATATTCGTGTGAAAATTGATTTTCTAAGTCAATGACTGCTAATTTAAATGACTATCCTTGGACTTTGTTTAGAGTAATTGCAAATGCACGCCACATAAAATGTTATTCCAGATGGTGTAATCGCAAGAGCGATTTCATTCTGTTTCCAGGTATTTGCAAGAAGCATATTAGTAAGACATATTTTTTTCTGTCTGTCCTAGCGCACCAAGAAATATTAGTTATATACTGAAGCACATTAAAAACGCACCACCTGTATAATCCAGGAACAGAGTGTTAAATGTAAATATAAGTGTAGAAGCTGCAAGTCTGGATAAATTGTGAACGCAGGAGCAACCAGTGCATCCAGAACCTCATCTCGATATGTCACAGCATTAACATTTCCACGGAAGACGTGAAGAGGCAAGCGATGGTGAAAACTGAATCCTCCCCAAATGTGAATACTGCCACCTCGAAATCGGTTGACACAGCAATCTGCAAAGCGCTCTTCACACCGTCGCTAAATCCGCATACGTCCATCTGCAAAGGATATGTTGAATCTGTTCTCGTCTGTGAATAGGACAGCATTCCACTGCAGTCTAGTCCATCTGATATGTTGCTCTGCCCATTGCAGGCGCTGCTAACGATGTCTGTGAGTCAAGTTTGGCCCAACATAAGGTCGTCTTGCAGTAAGGCCTGTATCTCTGAGTCGTCGTATGACTGTCATTCGAGAGACTTGCCCATGTCTACCCACTATTGCTCTTGCTGTTTGACTTGCCGGGAGAGTACGATTCCTTAGGTGACTCAGCACAATATGACGATCTTGCGCAGGGGTAGTAACTCGTGGTTGGCCACTCCGAAGTCTATCCCGGGCACTGCCAGTGGTTCCGTAACGTTCATTGAGACGTACAATAGTGCTGTGGTGGCAATTCATCCTTCTGGCAATGGCCCGCGAGCTCATTCCGGTCTCCAACATACCAATGGCTCGTTGGCGGTCGTTTTCAGATAGTCGTGGCATTTCAAGCACATGTACTGGGTGTTTTTTTTTTTTTTTTTAATTAATGTGTTTGCTACTTCATTTTGTAGCACGCCCCTTTCAACCATCTACCATGTACATGGATTTGTTGGTTATATCAGGACGTGTTTACTGGGTGTTTTGCTCAACGGCCTTTTTATACCGAGTATACTGCCACAACGCGTACACATTTTCAGGGTCATAGCTGTTGAGAATCGTGTTGCATGTGTAACTTTCATCGTTTTCATGTAGTCTGTACACACACCCATGGGTTGAATCTTGCACTTTCCATTCCAGCAGCCATTCGCTCTCTACCTCATCGCAAACACGGGGAAAATCCATTCCCACACTTTTTTTTGCCAGTTTCTCGGCATCAGTATATATATCATAGTGGTGCGTTTTTAATGTGCTTCAGTATATTAATTATTTCCTTTTTTTTAAAAACGTGTTTACTACTTTTCTTTGTTCAAACATATACTACATTGTTGCTTGTAATCTGACGCTTATTATTTTCTGTGATATATGCTTGATTGTGTTTGTTCTGTGTGCTGTACTGTACTATTCCTCTCGATGATGTTGTTACTGTCCGATTGTTGTGTCACTCAGAAGCTCGACTGTGTCTATACTGGCAAGCGTTTAATATTGGTTAGAGGTTTATTTAAGTCAGACTATGTCTTTCTGGGGACGGCTGATACAGTAGAACTACTGGTTAGGCAAGTCACTGGCAAAGTTTGGTGAGTATCGTTATTTTTAACTGTTTGCCGGGTTTTGTCGAGGCACGCTTTATTTATCCAAGACACAATGGCCATCTGTTATATTAGGGTGTATGTATACAATACTCCTAACATAAAAGACCTAGTGATTGTGTTGAGCTGT